>CM064908.1:8583876-8773876 GCA_032727855.1 Quercus ilex subsp. ballota | reverse complement strand
CCAGTAGCAAGACTGGAATCTATCAGGATACTTTTGGCCATAGCAAGTCGTCTAAACTTCAAGTTGTATCAAATGGATGTCAAGAGTACTTTCTTGAATGGGATGCTACAAGAAGAAGTATATGTTGAACAACCTAAGGGCTTTGTTACCCGTGTACTTGAGCCCTCCAAGCTCCTATTACCAACCGAGCTTCTCGGAGTCTTGTCTTTACTAGCTTTTTGGATCCCGCAATTTAGCCTGATTGCATCTGCCACTTAATGGCTCCTTCCAATGCTTCCTAAAGGCACCAAAACATGACTCAACACTTAGATTGGGTGAGGTAAGTATTTGGGTTAAGAACCTCTCAAGGATGTAGAGATGGAGAGGTAGGAGTATAGGAAAACCAAGAGAAAATGTGTAGATGATTGTCGGTATAAAAATCTCTAACTCTTAAGTGTTTTTGCTAGGGTTTTCTCTTTGAAAGCACTCCTTACATTTCGTGGGTAATGAGGGTATATATAGTGTGGGTAAAGAATTTGGAAAAACACTTTTTCTTTTTGCCAAATAGAGAGTTTTGCGGGTAGCTCGCAAGATGGTCTTTCTCGCGAAGTACTCGCAAATTTGACAGCTTGACATGACTCTTCAACTTCTAGTCATGTGCTTCACACATGGCTTTTCGAGGGTTACTCTTCTTGCGAGCTTCTCTAGAGCTAGTCGCTGTAGGGGCCTTTTTTGTATATTGTGCGTTGGGCTGGGCTGCCTCTTGCGGTAGTGGGCCCGAATGTTTCTGAGTAAGGGAGTTGAGGCCAATCCAACTGCAACTCAACTTGGGCTGGTTTGTGCACAAACTATGCCTCGTTTGCCAAGAGTGTGCTTATGGCAGACAGAGCTGTTTCAGATGAGTTACGGCAGGTAGATATAATAATAACAAAACAGAGTACTCTGACTATTTAATGGAAAATGACCAAGTAACCTCTATTTATGAGACATAATCACAGTGATAACAGTGACTTTTACAAAGAAAGTAAGGGAGTGAATGATAAAATGAGTTAATCATGAATGAGCATAAAAATCAAGTTTAGTTTGGTCTGCAGAAGCAAAACCAAAGAGGGAAGAACGCCTCCTCTTAATGCAAATAATCTCCTAGGAAAGATCCTGTTGTGGGGATTAATGGCTTTAAGGGAACCGGACTTGAATGGTTAATGCCTAAAACGAATCATTCTTATGTTTTGGAAGAGAGCAGGATTTTGAGGGGGAGAGAGGGAAATCGGCCTACTGATGCATGCCCACCGTATTACCTCTCTTTATTTTCTGTTTTCTCTCTTCTCTTTTTTCTTTCCTTTGTTTTTACTTTCTTTCTTTTCTTACTCTGTGATCTCCCCTATTTTTCGATGTTTTTTCCTGTTCTCCTCTATCTCCCTTTTCTGGGCACGGCAAGGGTCTTCTTATAGTGCTTGTCGTGACCAGATTTTACTACTTTGCCTCTTAACCACTTTTGTCTGGTCTGAATGTACTTGCCGACCACCACTGGTTCGTCTGTGTGCCACTCTCCACTCCTAGACAAAGGAAGGCTATTTCATTTATTAGTCTGCCATAGCACCCTTTCCTACCATGGTGTGGATGCTCTCTCTCTCTCTCTCTCTATCTCTCAGGGCATGCACCTGACGGTTCTCCCCTCAACCTTGCTTCTTTTGGGTGGTCTGTCATCCCAGTAGGACATACCCCCCAAAAGAGCTTGGGCAGGAGTCGCAGAATAGGTCTTTTCCCCTCTCTCCACCACCAAACCATACCTCTTTACCTCTGACCCATGACCCCATCACATCCCATATTAGCTGGGTACAGGCTAGTGGTGCCTGGGCCTTGCACATGCTTCCCTTTCATGTATGTCCAAAATCTGTCTGCTGCTTATGCGTTTGTCGCGGTCTAGAGGCTTGCTTGCACAGTTTGCCGCCCTTCTTCGACCTTTTATGTGGGTTGTTTTATAATTTCCTATTCCCCTTAGGGGCTGGGCTTTATTTAATACTGGGCATTATATTTTTTTCAACCCATTCCTTGATTGCCATCATGTCCTGCCATACTATTCTGTCATTCATGCTGTAATGACTTGATCCTGTTGGGCCTCTTTTAGACCTGCCGTTTACTCTTTTCCTAATGGCTCTGCATGGCCACGAGCTTTCTTACTTATGGGCTCCTGTGTCCCCTTTGTTTTCCCTTAGGCATCCTTGACCCATTTACTTGTCTTGGGCTTCCTCGGCCCTTTTCCTAACTTTGTGTTCCCATGGGCTTTTACTTACTTCATTGGGCTTCCCCGGCCCAATTACTTCATACTCATCCTTGGGGTTTATGGGCCTGCCAACAATCCCCTACTCTCTTTGCTTACATTGCTTTGAGCCTGCCGCGGCCCATTCTTACTTTTTCATATCATACACTGCTCATGGGTTTGCTATTCTCTCTTTCCAGGCTTTTTGAGCCCATTTGCTTCCTCAAGGCCCATTTATTTATTTTATGGACTTGTGATCCATTATTCCTGCCACTTGAGTTTAATGGTTTTATTTTATGTTTGCCACTTCTATTTGCTGCCTGTGTTGCTGGGTTGGGCCTCATTCCTTCTATTCGGGTTTTACAAAAATAACTTTCAACAGTCGCAAACTACACCGATTCTTCTTTGACGCTTGATTCTTCACCAATCTCTCACACTCATCCCTTACAAATAAACCCACATAAATACAGGGAAATGATTGAAGAAAATACAATCAAATTTGGTACGGAATTAAAACCAACAAAGAATAGTTGGAAATCATAACTTTACAATGTGTGAGTGCTATGGTTACTTAAGCACCAAAGTCCCAGATTTTTAACTTTTAAATTAATAATCTACCTAATGCAGATCCTATAAACAAATCATTTATATTACGAAAATGATAGCTTGTATTGGAACTAGACACCATAAGGAAGGCTGGAGTCTCCACCCTTTCTAAGCGGTAGAACTATGTTTCTTTTTCTTTGTGAATCTCTTTGAGAAGGAATTTCTGTTACCTCTAGTACGTAATAGGTTTACTAGCTAGTAGGTCTCGTGGGTTTGTCTTTCATGGGACTTGGGAACAGTTTAGCTCTTAGAAGATGGAGGACATCACAAGGAACTAGAGCAAGCTCTCTCTTTCTGAAAGAGAGAACAAAGGATAAGATCACGAAAAGGATTCCAAATTAGAGAAGTTGGAGACCATAAGTTACTTTTTGAGTTTTGTTTTTAAATAAGAGACTGATGTAGAGGGGTCACTAGACATTGAACCTATTGAAATGGTGACATTTGTCCACTTTTGGACATGTGTCACCATCAAACTGGGTCCAGTGTACTAGACCTAAACCAAGTCCGATGCAGAGAAGGTATTAATGTGTGAGCTGTGGGCGTTTGACAATCATGATAAGCCCCTTATTTTTCACTACCATGATTCTTTCTCAAAATAATTAGGACTTTATAATAAAAAAATAATGTAATACAAACATTTTGGGCAAAGACACCATTTATTTATTGTCTTCTAAAAAAAAAAAAAGACACAATTTATTAATTTTTTTTGTATATACTTGCCGGAAAAAAAAATCCCATTCCATTATTGTATTGAGAGAGAGAGAGAGAGAGAGAGAGAGAGAGATAATAAAGCTCTTAGTAAAGGTTTTTTTTTTTTTTTTTTTTTTTTTTTTTTTTTTTTTTTTTTTTTTTTAACTTTCAACATTGTGGTCATTTTTAACATACATTGTACTTATATTTGATTCTCATATATTTTGATGTATGTTCTTTCACCTATCTCTTCATGTTGTTTCTTTTCTATCTTTATATACATGTTTCTTATATAATGTATGCAATCTATTATTTCTGTTTCATACTAAGATGCCTTGATGAGTTTTGCTTAAAGTGTTTCAGAAATACAGGTTGTCAAAGTCTACTCGCCATAAACTCTCTTCTTGCAAAGTTTTTCAAGAGTTTCTGTTAGGATAGATTTTATTGTATTCAACAAGTGAATATGAGTTGAGTGATTTATGACTTCTCTCATATCTCATTTATTTGTTGTGGTTTTGTCACGGATTGCCAAAGGGGGAGATTGTTAGGGCATATGTGATTCAATGTTAGGAATATATGTCAATATTTTATGTAATTGGCTAATCCTTTGACAAAATGCACTTTACTTGTAATTGGGTAGATCTAGGATGTATTTAATGTTTCAAGAAACCTTGTTTCAAGTTCAAGTGTTAAAGCCATGCAAGTCTATCCAAGAATCAAGGAATGAAGTGCAGGATTTTAAAACTCGACAGCTAGCATCTATCAAGGTTTAAAAACTGCTGAAGCCCGTGGTTCGACAGCTAGCTCGATAGATGGCTATCTCTTGAGGCTTATGAAATTCAGATTTTTTGTTCTGTTTTTCATCCAATCTGTGTGTATATGTTTGAGCTTTCTTTTCTCATAACCTAAACATATATAAGGATTATTTTAAGGGTCGTAAAAGGTTACGCATAGTTGCACAAGATCACAATTCCACAAGTGTGAAGAAATGTGTAACTGGAAACCTAGTTTGCCCTAGTTCTTCTTTCTCTTCAAGAAGCTACTGTGTTTGTACATCATAAGGTTCTGTGACCAAGCAACTTCATGATCTTCATCGTCTGGATGAACTGAAAAACTTTGTATCCTTCTCAAGTTGGCGATCAAGTCGCGTATTAGGATCTGCGCAATTGGTTAGTCACGTACTGGGAGCCATGCATTGAAAAGGAGAGATTGTCACTATAGAACAAGTCCAATTGGGTATTTTGGTAAGGGTTCAGCTATAGGTTGGTATAAGGTACTGTGATTTCTTTACTTATAATCGCTTGTTTTGATAATAGTGGATTCTCGGGAGTGGTGGCCTTAAAATCACCCAGTGGGGTTTTTGCCGTGTAGGTTTTCCTCATTCGTAAACAAATTACCATGTCAATTTATTTTCCGTTGCATACTTTAGATAATTGGTGATTTGTTTGTGCTACCACGCGTTTTGCACGTTAATTTTATTAATTAATAAGCTTGACTAATTAATCAATTAATATATCACAAAGGCTTAATACATTCTTGGCCTATTACATTGCTTCAAAATTTGATAAGATTTTTCGATCCAGTGAACATAATTCTTCTTATAGACAGTGGACTATTACTTTCATAGGGATATATATCTACTGTACCTGATGCATAAATGTTATTTGTAGGATCTGTCAAGTTGCATATAACTAAGCAATCGATTATAATTTTGTGGTGTCCATATGTTTGGATTTACTTCCGAAACAAGGACGTAATCAAAGAACTAGTAATCTAGTACTCCTTTGGATGGCTATCATTCTGCTTATTCATGGCAAGCTTGAACTATAAATCCGCCTAACATAAATTGCTGAATAGAAGATATGATTAACATTTGTACAAAATTCATATCATAGAATATCAAAATTAAATCTGATGCTGTAGATTTTACTCTACAGTAAGGACTAGTGTAGGAAAAAAAAAAAAAAAAAAAAAAGAAGAAGAAGAAGAAGAAGAAGAAGAAGGAGAAGATCAAATATATAATTAAAATAATTTAAACTTGATATTGTCATATAGCATTGCACAATGCACATAACAAGGAACCATGTTTTGAGGCTAAGATGGCACACAGCAAGACCAGTCAATAATGGGATTTTGTAATCGAATTTGACTTATCAACACTTGGCCCATCATGCTTGACTATAAGACTCTTGAACATTTGAGTTGTAAAAGTGGTTTCTTTAAAACGTTGTTTGGTAGTTCCTTTTAGATTGAATGATACCCCATGTGTGAGAGTGTTGAGAGTTTATGAGTCTGAGTTTATTAGTAAAATTTGAAATACTTCGTCTCTTACCTGTTGAGAGTTGTGTTTAAACTTTCAAGACCTCTTTATAAATAACTAAGCATTGTTGGAAATGCTTCATAAGAATGGGTTTTTAAATCTGATTATAATAAATAATGATCTTATTCTTCTTCATCTTTTTTTTTCTAGAATCAATAATGAGCTCATCTGATATGCGCAAGACCAAATTATTGTAAATTTGATGTCACACTTATATTGTCGCAACCATGCCACTACCTTTAGTCCAGTGGGTTATTCTTTATTAATAAAATTATCTTTGCAATTTGCTTTAAAAAGGACTGAATCATTTAAAGGTCTGGTATGCCTACCAATTTGCACCTTTTTTTCTTTCTTTCTTTCTATTGTTTAATCAATTAAATTTTTTATTCAAAAGAAAAAGAGAAACAAAATTCAATCAATTTGTGTGGTGCTCTTCTATAAATAAAAAACTACAAAGCCACCCACCATAACCAAAATCACTAATGGCATTTCAAGGCTATCAACTCCTAGGCCTCGTGGTTCTTCTTAGCTCATTGGCCATTAGCGTTAGCCATGAAACTGCTTCATTCAATCGAAGTACATTTCCGGCAGGTTTTATTTTTGGAACAGCATCATCATCTTACCAGGTTAGTCCTAGCTAGGTTTCCTATATGTTTGTATTATAAAAGAGCTTTTATTCATGTATCCTGGGATGTCAAGTACTATGATACATATAATGTGCTAATGTGTGTTTAAATTCCAGTATGAAGGTGCAGCAAGTAAAGGAGGTAGAGGACCAAGTATATGGGATACTTTCACACATAGATATCCAGGTGATGAAAGTATTCAAAGTCAGAAAATGACTAAAAATTCATGGTGTTTTGCTAATAAGATGAGCAAGGATAATAGTTGGCACCTTCAAATATCTAATATTTGAATTTATTCAATTCTCTTTACAGTTTATAGTACAACCGGCAATTTATATAATTACTTTTCCTTCCTCTTCACATTGGTTTGGTTAAAAATAAAAATTATGAAATGCAATGACTCAATGACTTTATTCAATGCGTTTCTCTTTTATCGTGGCTTTGAATGATTCTCCTAGAGAGTCATGCATGTCTTTTTTCTCATTTTTAATTTAGAGATGTGGCTACCACCCATGATGCATGGGGTGGCCCATTAAAACTATGGGCGAAGGCCTTTGATTCTCAATAATCTACTTTGTGAGGCTACCTATCCATGATAACTATGAGAAGGTATCTTATGCGTTTGGCGCATAAAATCTTTGTCTCACTAACATGTGAGCCCTACACATGTGGAGCTCACTTATAAGTGAAACAAAGATCATATATGCTTGGTGCATACAAAACTTTTGTGATGGCTAGGGTTATCCCAATAATCCCACTTTAGCTATTCCCACATAAATCTAACCACTTGTATGTCTCAATTGGTTACAAGTATATGTTACCGGTCTATGTTACCAGTCTTAGTAGGACCGTGCATGTCTTGGGGCCTTAAAAAAACAAATGATCTTTACATAGCTTTTGTAACATATGAAAATGTTGGCACTAAACTAGCACTGTTGATGAAACTTTGAGTACCATTAGACTACCAACCATCATGATTTTCACTTTTTATATTAGAATAGTTTACTTGGTATAAAAGTACAATTATATTTAAGAAATAATTTTTTTTTAAAAACTGTACATTCTTCTTTTAAGATGAAAGTAAATTGAACAAAAAAAACCAAAAAGAAAAATTTAAAATCAGAATACAAATTTGTCCCTTTTTTTTAAAAGGCAAATTTGTTCTTTTTATTGTTTGGACCTTCACTTTCAAATAAAAAAACTAAAATGTACTTATTAAAATAAAAACACAGAGTTGTCCGAATCATTGTGGTGAGGCATATGTATTAATTCAACTTATGGCCAGCTCATAAAGATTCTTTACTTATCTTCTAAATCTTAATTTTTTTAAAACAATTTCAGATAAGATAAAGGATGGCAGTAATGGAGATGTGGCTATTGATCAATATCATCACTACAAGGTATGGTGCAAAAAAAGAAAAAAAAAAAAACCCTATTAATCCCTATGTAGTACTTACCTTACTTTTGTGTTTTGACTTCTCTATATTTTGAAGGCAGATTGTGTTTGTCACAATTTAAATTTTCCAGTTTTTGAGCCTGACTAAATCCAATATAATTAAGGAACTTAAAGACAAGTGTAACAGTTTATTTTTCTTCTTATTATATGTTATAGGAAGATGTTGGGATTATGAAGGATATGGGGTTAGATGCATACAGGTTATCAGTCTCTTGGACCCGTGTGTTACCAAGTAAGAATCTCTTTAATTTGTGGAAATATTTAATTTGTTAGATAAAATTTCATACACAGAAATAAGTATTGAAAGCAATATTTTCTTACCCTAATGTTCCTAACAATTTCATTTGAGGGCTAATTACAGATGGAAAGCTAAGTGGGGGTGTGAATAGGGAAGGAATCAATTACTACAACAAACTCATCAACGAGCTCCTAGACAAAGGTAATTAGTTCTATCTTATAATTCCAACAGCTATTATCAGTTTTTTTTTTTTTTTTTTTTAAATTTTTTTTAATCTCGTGCTTAAATTTAAGAAAATCAATGGACACACTTTTGTGCCACAACATTTGTCACAATTCTAATGTGGTATACTTTGAATGGTGAGTAAAAAAAGATGGGTCTATGTGAAAATGATAGGCAACTACTCATAATGCGCCACATCAAAATTTTGATGAAAGTTTTGATTAAAAAAAAATGGTCCTAGAGGAACTTCTTAAGTTTAACTCTTTATTTCTCTATTATCTGAATGTAGGTCTAAAACCCTTTGTGACAATTTTCCACTGGGATCTTCCACAACTCTTAGAAGACGAATATGGTGGTTTCCTAAGTCCCCACATCGTGTAAGTGACCAATCTAATCTACTTACTATATATAGTAAAAATTGAAAACTAATCACTCATCGTAAACAAATGGTTGCTCTAATTATAAAAAAAAAATGCACAATTCTAGTCAGGGCCAGCCCAAGCGTTTTGGAGGTCTAAGGCGAAATCTTCAAATGAGGCCTTTATGTTATCACTTAAATAATATTTAACTAGCATTTTATATAATAAATTTTTTTTTTTAAATCCATTATTTTTACTTTCTAATATGATTTTTTTTTTTTTTTTTTTTGTGTTGAGAAAGTGCTAAAGTTATAACAAATTTTACTACAAATTGGTGTTGTAATGAATGTGATCAATAACATGAGACTTACAAAAATACTATAAATATTATAAAATTTACAACAGGAGAATTACAAAGATATATCACCAATCACAAATATTCATTCAAAAATGCATTCAATAGTTTGTTGAAATCTACCTATCATATTCATTGTCATATTAAATTATAAAAGTTATGGAGACTACCACGCACCCTTAGTGTAATGATCACCCAACAAGTATAAGTTCTTGTGAGGTGTGAGGGGGGCAATGGCTGAGACTTAAGTCTCTAGAAGAGAGTTTCGCACACATATACACTTAAATTAGGCTAGAGTAGAATTTTTATATTGTATAAAAATAATTAAATAAATAAAAGTTATGTAGTAAAATTTATAGTATTTTTAACATTTTCCTATTTGAATTACTTGTGATTAGTAACACGTCTATTTATAAGACCTATATATTTAAATTTGTTTTATCCCTATCTCTAGCATTACTTAATTCTTTGAGCCTTCTTAATAGTGGAAAAAAAAAATGTAAACTAAAATGTTTTAATATCTCCCAAAAATATTTTTATATAAAATAAATAAATAAAATTTGCCCCCAAATTTGGGGCCTTCTCTAGTAAGGGGGCCCTTGGCAATGGCCTAATTGGCCTAAGCCTAGGGCTAGCCCTGATTCTGGTCCGGGTCTAAAAAGATTCAATATCAATAAGTCTAAAGTCACATTTTTTTATAAACGTTGAGATGCCAAATTATTATTGATAGATAATAAAGTTTTATCAGTGGTGAACCTTTATGAGAATCAATAACAAGTTAGCAACTTGTCAACTCAACAATTATGAAAAATATTGTATTTATAACATTTGTATTTGTATTCAGACATGATTTTCAAGACTATGCTGAACTTTGCTTCAAGGAATTTGGTGACCGAGTAAAGCACTGGATCACACTAAATGAGCCATATACCTTCAGCAATCTTGGTTATGCAAGTGGGCAGTTAGCACCAGGTCGATGTTCTGCTTGGCAAAATCTAAATTGTACTGGTGGAAACTCTGGGACGGAGCCTTATTTGGTGACACACCACCAACTTCTTGCTCATGCAGCTACTGTAAAAGTGTATAGGGAAAAATATCAGGTTCTACTTGTTTGTCTCATATTTATTCCAAATGATTTACTTAGGTACATAAGAAAAACAAGTCTTGGCACGCGCGCACACAGAGAGAGAGAGAGAGAGAGAGAGAGAGAGAGAGAGAGACTTCAAATGAACCATGTATAAATTTGAGTATTTCACCATTTGCAGGCAGTGCAAAAAGGCGTTATAGGGATAGCGCTAGTGTCACAATGGATGGAGCCATTTTCTAACGCGAAGCACCACCGTGATGCAGCACTACGTGCCCTTGATTTCGAGTTTGGATGGTAAGTATTGCTTTAGTTTTATATTATTTTCTTCTATTTTCCATTAATATGTTATGAGTAATGTTAGAGAGACATCAACATTTTTTTTTAATAAATATTTTGAAGGGAAAAGTTACAATTAATAAAACATTTTTTTTAATATATATACCTACCACTTAAGCTATTTTTTTAAACTAATTAGAACAAGTTGTTAAAGAGTCTTATAATTCAATTGATATCTCATCATATTTTTAAGGTGGAAATATTATTTTCGTCCCTACATTTTCACCCGATTCCCACTTTGGTCCCTATCTTTTTTTTTTTAATCGCTTGTAGTCCCTATTCTAGAAAACGCATCTCGTTTTAGTCATTTCCATCAGTGCCCTAACGGCCCTATCCTACGTGACAAACGGAACTATTAAAATAATAATAAAAAATTTTATTTTGGCATTAAAAAATGTCACGTAAGCATTTAAATTAAAAAAAATTAATTTATTAATTTTAACTAAATAAAAAAATTAAAAAAAGAATTAAAAATAAAAAATTACATGAATTGAGATCTAAATATGTCTTAAACAAGAACAACAAGAACACAAACCTACATCTAAGAACACAGACCCAAAAATTAAAATTCAAAAATTAAAAATTTCAAAAGTATCAAATCAATCCAAAAATACAACACAACCAATCCAAACAAAAAAATCTCAAAACTTAGAAAAACCCATCAAACAACATGTCTGAATCAAGCCACGAACCCAGGAACAATCACAGTGACCAAACCCACCAATAAATCACAAACCAAACCACAGATGAAGAACCAAACCACGAATCTGCCACAAACCAAACCCAGATCAGAACCACCAACCATCGCCACCCTGACCCAAATTGGAACCACAACCCAACAAAAATTAACCCAAAGGCCGCAAGAAGGGGTTGCGGTGCTGGTTGGGAGAAGAGTCTCTGAAATCGTCGCCGTCGACAAGGTCACTGAAAAGCCCTAGTGGCTTCTGAGGATGGCCGCCGGTGGATTTGGAAGAGGAGGAGGAGGAGGAGGAGAGGTCTTCGTCGTCGCGGTTGAAGATGTGGACGGAGGTGATCTCCACGTTGGCGAAGCTCACGCGCTGCGAGCGCTTCTTCTTTTTCACGGCGATCGTCTCCTCCTCCGTCTCCGTGTTCACCGTCGCTTCTTCCGACGCCATTTTTAGGGTTCCCCGATGGGATCGATTGATTGTACGGACTGAATGTGGTGTGGATTCCTCACTGAGAAAATAAAATTGTATAAAATTGATGAAGATGGGAGCTGTAGTGGGTTTTTATCACTAAATTGTATAAAATTGAATTGTGTTTTTATTTGGGTGTGTAATGGACTGTAGAAATGGGTCTTGATATTGTTACGTCGAGAATGTGGACGATCGAACGGTGATGAAGATGGGAGCTTCTGGGATTCGAATCATGGGAATGAGGGTTTGTGTGTTTGGGTGTTTCTGTGTTTAAATTTTAATTTATGTGTTTGTGTTCTTCGATTTTTGGATTTTAATTTATGTGTTTGTGTTCTTGGATTTTAATTTATGTCTTTGTGTTTGTGTTCTTCCATTTTTGGATTTTAATTTATGTGTTTGTGTTCTTATATCTGAGTTTGTGTTCTTGTTGTTCATGTTTAAGACATATTTAGATCTCAATTCATATAATTTTTTGCTTTTAATTCTGTTTTTAATTTTTTTTATTTAGTTAAAATTAATAAATTAATTTTTTTAATTTAAATGCTGACGTGGCATTTTTTAATGCCAAAATAAAATTTATTATTATTATTTTAATAATTCCGTCTGCCATGTAGGATGGGGCCGTTAGGGCACTGATGGAAAGGACTAAAATGAGATGCGTTTTCTAGAATATGGACTAAAAGCGGTAAAAAAAAAAAGATAGAGACAAAAATAGTATTTCCGCCTATTTTTAATAGAAACAACTATAAAATAAAATTCCCTCCTCTCCTATAATAATTATCAAATTTATATAAAATAAATAAATAAATAAAATTTGTTTTTTTCCCTTTTTTTATTAATAAAGGTGTTAAAATTTTTTCTAGTATTTGGCTATTCTTTTGAGTTTATTTGGAAATAAGAAAATGAGGGACGAAACGTTATTTATTTATTTATTTATTTTTTTGGGGACGAAAGTATCTTAAATTCTTAAAGTGTGGGACCATTAAAAAAAGTTTAATTGGGAGGTTATTTAATCATTTTATACTCCATGATTTATCAAAAAAATATTCTCAAGACAAAAGGGTTCTTTGAAATCTAAAGCTTTTCTTTTAAGGTGGGTCGGGAATGGCCATGAGTGGCCTACCTGCCATAGCTCCATCCAAAACCGGGCTTTTTTTTTTATTTTTTTTTGGGTAGTTCCTATAGCTTGTTGGTGGATTTAATTTGCTCGTGTATATATATTTTTTCTAACAAAAAAAAATCCTTACAATAAGGTCCAAATCCTTATGGGAGTCAAATTAAATTAAAGTTATGAGTATTGAACGACACATTTTTTATTTAAAAGTATGTGATGGAAATTTAGACCCCTTAAACAACCAGACTGCGTAGCCTAGATTAATTAGCCAAGTTGTTACTTAGTCAAATTATGCAATTCTAGATTAAAGCAATCAAACAATCATATCAAGAATAATAATGCAGCGGAAAATAAATGAACACAAGATATGATCACCCAGGAAACCACACGGTAAAAACCTGGGGAGGATTTGACCCACCGATCCTCAAGGCATAACAGAATTCACTATGAAAGAATTGAAGTTCTTACAAAAGGACTACAAGCTCCCCGCTCGACTTCCTAATGCTACCCACCAGTAGAACTTCCTGACACGACCACGCGCAGGCTCCAAATCCACGGACTACTTCTTTCTTGAATTCCTCAATCAGCTACAAGCTCCCCGCTTGCTTTTTCTTTTAAGTTCCAATGGTTGCAACTATGTTGATCATCAAGATATTGACAACCCTAAGTTTATGTGAAGGAAAGCTCCTCAAAGATCTCACAAGAGATTCACACAAACAGCAAATATGAGCAACAAAGACTTAGAGAGGTTTGGGTACAAAACCCTAAAAATAAAAGGAGGCACAAGAGGCACTCTAATCTCTCTCCCAAAAGTCCCAAAAACGTTCTAGGGTTTTCCTTATATATAGGAGTGTTTTACTTGAACCCCAAAACGTTTAAATAGAGTTTGGGCTAAGCTGGAACTCTGCAGAAAACACATCTGACCCGAGATTCGATCGATCGAGCCTAAGCTTCGATCGATCGAGTCAGGCAGAAATGCTCCAGTACATCTGCAGCCACTCGATTCCAACTTTACAATATTTAATCAACTTTGAGCAAGCCTAAACAAGACTAAACATATTGTTTTGATCATGGTTTGCCAATATTACACATTAGAGTTCTAAATACATAAAATCCTAAATCTTTGGAACCTAACAGTACGAATGATGATGGATGTGAATCATGTGACGTTGATAGGATGTTTCCATAAAAATATGCATGCATTTTATTACAACTCCACATGCAAGTCGTGCAGATAATAAAATAGACAATGAGAAAGAATATTGGAGGCCAAGGTCATGAAAAACATCTTTGGGTTATTGGGGGCATGTATACGTTTTTAGGAGAGAGAGAGAGAGAGAGTGAAATAAAACAAATATATAAGGGACAATTTTGTAAATAAAATTCATTACCATGGACAATTTTGTCATTGGATAAAATATTATATTCCTTATCAATAGGTGGTGTAAGATTACCCCCATTGGCCCATTTAATAAGATAGTGAGAGTAGGGTAATGTAGAATATTTTGTAATCTTAAATTACCACAATCCTATGCTAAACCAATAATACCGTAATATTCACATTAAATAATATGACCTTAATGTAATTTACATTATGGCGAATTGTCTCTTGGTATTGAACAATGGGCTCTCGGTTGGTACTTGGGACCATTTAATGGGGAGATAGATCGAGATCTTGCTTGGTCTGAGAACTCGGCACCATACTATATGGGTCATGGGCAAGTCCACATGCCTAGGCCTAAAAAGAATCATTGAGCCTCAATTTTTTCAGAAGAATTGGGCCTCAATTTAGATTCAAGCTTTTGGTGGTCTCTTATTACTTATTAGTACTACCCTCAAACATCGATTAACACTTGAAGTCCACATGCTTGGCTCCATAAAGGAATCATTTGGGTGACACATAATAAAAGATGTCACTTCAAAAATTCCATAAGCTCAGATTCATAGTGAGTCGAACTGTAATTTTTCTATGAATTCTTTTGCAGGTTTATGGACCCCTTAACAAATGGTGACTATCCACATAGCATGCGATCTCTTGTTGGTAACAGATTACCCAAGTCCACAAGAGAGCAATCCAATTTGTTAATTGGGTCCTTTGATTTTATCGAACTAAACTACTATACTGCCAATTATGCTGCCAATGCTCCACACCTTAATGCTGGAAATGCAATCTACTTGACTGATTCTCTTGTTAATCTTACAAGTACAGATTGAAAACTTGAAGTGATGATTTTGAGTTTGTTATGTATCTAGCTATTATCTAATACTAAGCTAAACCTAAACCTAAATTTTTTTTTTTGGTTATGGCAGCTGAGCGCAATGGGATCCCCATTGGTCCACAGGTGTGTATCAATTAACTCTCATACTCCTTGAACACATTATAGCAATTTGCATGACAGCCGTAGTTTTCAGATTGTGAGATATATCTCATAGCCGCAAGTTTACTATGGTGGATATGAAATATATCATATGTTACAATTTTTGGGCTTAAAAAACCAAATGCAGATACAATAATTAATGGCTCAATCCAACCAAAATACTTTATGATTGCAAATATATCAATTCGTTTGCTCTATTACTTGGAAAATACAATAACATTTCTTGGTCTGATTCTCATATAACTCAGCATCTTCTATAAATTACAGGCTGCTTCAGATTGGCTCTATGTTTATCCCAAAGGAATACATGATATTTTGCTCTACACAAAGCGGAAGTACCATAATCCACAAATCTACATCACTGAGAATGGTAATTTCTTTTAAATATTCTATCAATTGCATTTGCATATAGACTCAAAAAAAAAAAAAATTGCATTTGCATAAGGTTAGGAGGATTCTAATTAACATAGAAATGAAAAATTAAAATGTAGTAGTTATTTGTCCATTTGAAGCTAAATACCCTTGACTATATTGAAGGAATTGATGAGTTCAACAATGCTACCTTATCACTTGAGGAAGCCCTTGTGGACAACCAAAGAATTGATTATTACTATAGTCATCTTTTGTATCTTCACAGTGCTATCAAGTAAGTACTTAATTAACAAGACTCTCCAAGACACACATTCAAATACACATGTACACACAAATCTAACTGATTTTGGCTACTTTATTTTTGTTTTAGGCATGGTGTCAACGTTAAGGGATACTTTGCATGGACATTATTGGACGATTTTGAATGGAACTCAGGTTACACTATCCGATTTGGTATTAATTTTGTGGATTATAGAGATGGGTTCAAAAAATATCCTAAGCTTTCAGCTCGTTGGTTCAAGAATTTTCTAAGCAAATAGTCAGGTCGATGTTCATATTATGTATTATTACGTGAATGTTGGACCGTCTCCATTCAATAATTAAACTGAAGATCATTTCTTTTGTCATTGTTATTTAAGTTTGCAGAGTCAAATAATGGATTACCTGAATACTTGCTACGTAGGAGGTTCTCCAACTGTTATGCTCATACTAGTTCAACATTAATCTTGTGATTCTTTTCCCAAAAAATAAAAGTTACAAGAGGGTGAGGGTCCTATATATATGGGTCAACCTTTTTTTTTTTTTTTTTTTTTTTTTTTTAAATGCGAATATATGGGTCAATTATCCTAAGACTAACAGTATAATCGTATAAAGGAGATAGTAATGGGAGTACTATAGTACAGACTACAGAGAGTATACTAGTATAATACACAAAGTATAACGTGCCTATGTAGTCTTGGGCTTGAATATTCTAATGTGGCCCCTCAAATTCAAGATGGATTTTGGAAAACCAGTTTGAGTTTGGACGCAAGATCGATCACAAAAACATCCTGGGAATGTGATTGGGTGAAGAGGTTAGCAAATTGATAATAAATCAGCGTCGACATAATGAAATTGTAGAGAGTATTGAAAGAGGCGATGACAGAGAAAGAGACAATCAATCTGAATATTAATATATAAGTATATATTTAAAATTTTGGTTACCCACTTTTTTTTAATTAAATAAATCATCATAATCACGTGACATCTCTCCCTCTGTCTAGACTCTTGAGTAGAGTCAAGAGCATGTTTGGATTAATTTATGTTTTAAAATGTTTTCCAAAAGTATAAGAAATTGTTTTGGACATTGAAATTTTAAAAAAAATTATTATTATTTTTATTTAAAAATATGTTTTAAAAAAATTAATCCAAAAACAGTTATATAACAATAAAAAAAATTGAAAATTTGTTTGGTTAAAAAAATTATAACACATTTAAAAAAAAAAAAACCAACAAAATCTAAAATCCAAAAAAAAAAAAAAATCAAAATCAAAATTTTTTTTATGCAAATAAATATGCACTTGCCAATTGACATCTCATGAAATTTCTAACGCAAATGTCTAAGATTTAAATTCCCTCTCCTCTAGTTATCGAATTATTAAAAAAAACAATTTTTTTTATGGAATCAACTTATAAGGTTTTTTTAGTTGTTTTTCTTTTTTTCTTGGAAGATAATTGTTTCAATAACAAGGAAATGGGGATTCAAATCTTAATTATCATCGTAAAGAAACTCAGACAATGCCTAAACTATAAGTCTTTTGGCTGGGACTTAATATTCAATGATATCCATGTGTCAAAGACTCAAAATTGATGATGTAACTTGTATTTAAATAATATTTCCTATGTTTTTCTTTAAAAAAAATTAACATTTCCCATATTATTATGTTATTGTCCCTAACGCATGTAACTATTAAGACAATTTAAAATTTCTTAAAATTGCACTCTTTCTTTAGGTGCAAATGGAAATTAAATTATAAATGCGGAAATTAGGTACAATATAGTCTAGGTAGCTAACACTCCAAGCGGCATGTCAACACTTTAGCTTACATCAAAATTAGTGTGATTCAAGTAATTCCTGCTTTAGCCAATAAATGTTAGAGAATGGCCTCCTATCCAAAAAAAAAAAAAAAATGTTAGAGAATGGCCCTCCATTAATCATAGATCAGGGCACGGCAAAGATGACAATCAAAGCAAGAGTTAGCACTAGCAGTGAGGACTGAGGATAGCTTTTGAATGCCCAAATTGTATGCTATCAGAGAATTTGTGTGGCTCATTTGAATTCTGCAATCCATCTTTAAAAATGCTCTCTGTAATTGTCATTCATTCATAAAGATCTTCTTCCTTATCTTTTGGACTTTTGAATTTTGCATGTGAATGGAGGCATCAATTGAAAGGGAACAAAGATACAGGATTCTTTCTTCACAATCTCAATTAGCTGAAAATACCTACCAATTGTACGTAGCATTAAAAAACTCATTCTTGTAAGGTCAATAAAATATGCCATACACAATTTTTTATTTTTTTATTTTTTTATGCAATAGTCATTCATTCATAAAAATATAAAAAATGCAATTGTCATTCATGACGATTTGATTGCTTAAGCACGTACTATCAATGGTACGGTTTTGAATTTCATATTAGATTTTCTATTGAAAGTTTTGTGCTTTTGCGGTTGGACTTTTCTATTGACGGAATAAATATGTACATGTTTCAGCATATTCTCTAATTAGCCCTTAAAATATGTGGATTGATTAGGCTGGTTGATGCTAAATCCTGGCTATGGGTTTAGCCTGCAATGATTCATTTAGGTTCATTTGAAATACATATTCAAATTTGATATGTATTCTTACTGCATTCTTGACGCAATTGTTATTCTACAAGTATAAATTTTTATAGGGTGAAAGAGGGGCAAAGACCGGAGTTCTAGTCTCCAAAAAAAAAGCTTTAAAAATTGAAATTGATGATATATAATGTACAATAAAGAATATGTAAGAATCAATACCCTAGTAGTTATCTCTTTTTCGGACACAAAATTCTCTTTTATTTTTATTTTGTTTAATAGAAAGAATCTTTTATAACTTTGAAGATATCTATAATTGTACGTACAATGTCACACAATCAGTTGAAGACTGCTATGATAACTAAAATATTGCCTGTCCTTTTCCATGTATTTTTCTATCATTTTTTTTTCTTTTTAGATAAATTAGATTATAGTGTTCCTCACTTCCTATATAAAAAGCCAGCAGATAGCAGCTAGTGCTACACAGGATAATCAAAATCAATAATGGCATTTCAAGGCTATCCAATCTTAGGCCTCCTAGCTCTTTTTGGCTTATTGATTAATGTCATTGCTGTTACACCAAGCTATGACACTACTTCACTCAATCGGAGTAGTTTTCCAAGAGGTTTTATTTTTGGAACAGCATCATCAGGAGCTTATCAGGTAATTAAGTCACAATTTTCTCTATGCTAATTTGTATCATAATTGTTATTCAAACGTCCTGAGATGTCAAGCATATAATGAATATTATTATGTGCACACGTGTGTTCTTTCAAATTTCTAGCAAGAAGGTGCAGCAAAAGAAGATGGTAAAGGACCAAGTATATGGGACACTTACACGCACAGATATCCAGGTCTCTCTCTCTCTCCAACGATATGAAATTCTTTTATTTATGAGTAGAACTTATGACACATGATAGTATGAGTTATCAATGAAATATTAAGTACAAGTTTGTCTTTCCATTCTAGATGCTCAATTCTCTGTACAAGTATTGGCATTATAATTTTTTTTTTTCTTTGTCCCTGTTTTCCACTGGAGAAAGTGTACACCAAATTTGACAACAAATTTCACATTTGTTGATGTGGCCGTCTATAATTGATATGCCATAAAGTAATGTTAATGATGGTCTTAGATGACAATGATGTTGCCACCAATTATATTCTGCCAATTCAACAAGGTGTGAAAAAAAGTTATGAAATTTGTTGTGCTTATAGCATTGCTCTTTTCACTAGCCTTGACTTTTAACTAGCTCTTGGGCACTAGAGTGTTCATAATGTTAGTATTACACATTTTTACATACATTTTGTCGCAACTGTCTTGCGTGGCAGATTGTAAATAGTGGGGAAAAAATTGTGAGCTCATGTGATAGTGATAAACAATCAATCACAACTTATCATATAAGATAGTTGGGAAAAAATGTGTGAAAGTATATAGTGCTAGCATTATGGTGAATATTTTTGTGTAATATTCTGTGTCTGAAGGCTTACTGTATTTAAAATGACAAAAAAAGAAGAAGGGAATATTAACTACTCGGTAAGGAAAATGACATGACTCAATGTCAGAGCAAACAAAACACTTCAAAATTGATAAGGAAAATTATCTTCTTCCCATAGGAAAACTAGGAAATTAATAAAGGTAATGAATGTTGTAACCATTGACTCAGTAAAGGCCATTAGTTGGTCCCCTTTAGATTTATGATGATATTTAATTTAAAACATAAAATAAATTTATTTTTAAGACAGAGGACTTGTCGTTGTTTTAAAAGTCAGGGTCCAACACTAATAGGATTAGGAAGCCATGGCTTTATTCAGAGAGTGACGTGGGAATTTTTATTTTTATTTTTATTATAAAATTTTAATTTATGACGTTCACTAGTTTCTAATGATTGTGTTTTCTGATGATTGTCTCTCATGATTTTTTATTTAATCATCGAGATTTTATCTGTTAAAATAACTGAAATTTTAATATATAGTAAACTCATGAAATTTGACAGTGTTGTTGTTTAAGAAAAAAAAAAAAAGTTACTAATAATTTCATTCTAAGATTTTTACAATTTCAACAATAAGTTATTTAGATTTTGTTACATAATTAATAACTTAAATAAATATCAAAATAATACTAATAATGTTTATATAAATATTGATAAGCTGTCAATATCTACACCATTTATTTTGTTTTAACAATTATGATAGACTTTGATAAGTTTGGCTTACCTTCAGTACTTTTTTAACTAAACATGTCCTTTTGTTTTTAAAGATACATTGACAAGTGGTAATGAGTTTTAATCTCCACATTTTATTTAGTTAGTAGGTGATGTGATAGCCTCTTATTAAAATAAAAGAAGATTCATTTTAAAAAACACTGGAGGTAACTCAAACCCGACTTTGAGGATACTCTTCCCCCAATTGATTTTCTTTAAACAATAAATAAATAAATAAAGAAGAAGGAGAAGAACACTATAGAGTGTAAAGTGTAAACATTGCTATTTTACGGCTCAAATTACTAGTTCTTAGACAATAAAAGGCAAAAAAAAAAAAAAAAAAAAAAACCTTTGGTGTTCTCTAAATACAATATTAACTTATTATGAATTTGTAGGTAGGATAAAGGATGGTAGCAATGGAGATGTAGCTGTTGATCAATATCATCGGTACAAGGTATGTTACTCCATGTTTATAATGAAAATTGAAAAGAAAGTGACTCATATTAATTAGTATAGAAGTTGTGAATGTCAAGAGTTTTGTAACCCAATAGTATAACTTTGTTTCTTTTGTAAGTTAAAACATGATTCAAATCACCCCTCCCCTGCTTATTGCAGCGATTATCTAAGTGTAAATCAAAAAGTTCCTAATGAGTAGTGTGTTTTGACTTCTTTTACATTTTTTTGGGCCCAATTATGTTTGCCACATTTTACTGTTTTCCATTTGAAAGCAGTAAGCACATCTAATAAAATACAAGATAATCACAATATCAGAAATCTTCATTTAGATTTTTTAAAACAATTTTTATATCTTTTTTGCTATACATTCCAGGAAGATGTTGGGATTATGAAAGAGATGGGTTTAGATGCATACAGATTCTCAATATCATGGTCCCGAGTACTACCAAGTAAGATTGTCCTCTTCACAGTCCTCTATTTTCTAATGGAAAAGGTTAGATCCATCCAATGATCAAAAGAACAAAAAAATTTGTACCATGAAATAAACATCTTAAATTGGAACAGAATGGCTACTGTTTTGTGACTATATTATGTTCTTAACACTCTTATTTGTGGGACTAATTTCAGAAGGAAAACTATGCGAGGGTGTGAACAAAGAAGGAATCAAATACTACAACAACCTAATCAATGAGCTACTAGTCAATGGTCATGATGCATTCTTAAATTCCATCATGTGTCATCAACTTATCATGTGCTCTTAATTCGCTATGGTTTGCTATGATTAAATGCAGGTCTACAACCCTTTGTGACCCTCTTCTACTGGGATCTTCCTCAGGCATTGGAAGATAAGTATGGTGGTTTTTTAAGCTCTCATATTGTGTAAGTAGTTAATTTTTATCTTATGATTGACCATTTTTTTTCATTGGAATTTTGATTAATATAAATTTCAAAAAATTTTATCATGATGATTTTTAAAATTTAAATTGGTGACCCATTTTCAATAAGGAATATGTTAACGTGTAATAGGCTGTAGGCCTTAGGCCCACCTTATTTACTTGTATAACACACATACTTGTACTACACACTCTTGAATAGAAGGAGGGCCCATTTGATGAATTTTTTTAAAACTTATGACATATTTGTGAGGTTGCTAGCTCATGGTCTTACAAAAATATTGATTTTGATATCATTTGCTAAGATTTAATCATTACAATTTTTTATGTGAAGTTGTGATGTGACATGTTAAAATAATATTAACCTACAATTTCAATAAGACATTTAACTTCCATTTGTTTATGAGATAATCCTATAATGAGTTATTTGACTTCCATTCAAATTCATCAAAAAAGACTTCCATTCATTTGCAATATAACCCTTCTTCCAAATTCCAATGCGCTCTCATAAATAAAAAAAAATAAAAAAATAAAAAAAAAAATCCAATGCGCTCCACTTAAGTCCACTAAAATGATATCGTTTTGAAAGAATATATATAGGGTTAAGTTCAAGTTACACCATGTGTAACTCTAAGCAATGTTACACTCCTCAATTTTTTTTAATTGGATGCAAATTTTGACAAATCTACCGTTAGATTACATTATCTTCGTATATTCTCCATGCTTGCAAAATTTCAAGGTGATCAAAAATTAATAGCCATGTCATCAATTAATTTTTAAATTCAAGTTTTTGTTGTTTAAAATAATGCATAAAATATGAGTTTATAGATCAAATAGCAAATAGCATCCAATTGACATGAAAATTGGCATGATTGTTAAGAACATATAGAACATGTAATTCAACGGTGGGATTTTCAAAATATGAATTTTATAATAAGTTATTGAGTGGTGTAACATTACTTAGAGTTACACCAGGTGTAATTTGAACCCAATCCTATATATATATATATATATATATATATATAAACTAATGGCAAGATTAGAGTAATTTAGACGAAATGAATAAATTAAATATATATTAAAATCAAAAATTAAAATGACAAATATGGATTTTAATATGTATAAAAGCTTTTTGCTATTTAGATATTTAGACCTTCTAGGTCATATAACTGAATCAGGCTAGCTAAAAATTTCGCGCTCCACGTATAAATGCACAATTAATTAGTGTAAGGCCAATTTCTAAATAGTTTGGGGACTTTTGTATGTTTATGTTAGGGATGATTTTCGGGATTATGCTGAGCTTTGCTTTAAGGAATTTGGTGATCGTGTTAAGCATTGGACCACACTAAATGATCCATGGAGCTACAGTCTAGGTGGTTATGCATACGGGGCGTTAGCACCAGGTCGATGTTCTGATTGGCAACAGTTAGGTTGCATTGGTGGAGATTCCGGGACAGAGCCGTATTTGGTGTCACACAATCATCTTCTTGCTCATGCATCCGCTGTTAAAGTGTACAAGCAAAAATATCAGGTTCCACATACTGTACTGTTTCTTATCCATTTTAAAATGAACTCCATTCATTTTATACAAAAGACAATCTAAGTTACTTCATTAAAGAACTTCAAAATTTGCAAATTAAATTGCTTCTGTAAGAGTAAACATTTCTCTTTTTGGTTAGTGTGGGTTTGAACTTTAAATTTACTTTTTGTTATTTTTTGTTAATTCAATAAGTTGACAAAAATACAGTTATATTAGCTTGAATATATATATAATTAAGCAAGATTTTGCTATGTGCAGGCAGCACAGAAAGGCATTATAGGTATAACCGTAGCTGTAAACTGGATGGTGCCATTTTCTGATGCGAGGCAAGACAAAATTGCATCACGAACAGCGCTTGATTTCATGTATGGATGGTAAGTTTACTAGAACTATAAGCATTTTTTCTCTTGCTGTTCATCACTATCTATTTCCCTTTAAAATTTTGGCTCAAATAGTTAAATATACTTATGCATACCGGTACTAATACATCACAATTAGCATCATTATCTAAGCTCAAATCGATCTATTGGTCATCAATCTAGCCAGAACAAATTGTATTTGTAATGACGTAGGACTATAGTACATAATAATGACACACTTTGATATTTTATTTTAGGATTATTGTTAGTCTAAGTAAGAGGACCAAATCTGTAGGTACATGTGATTAAACAAGCAAACTAGGAATTGGCAGAGGAAGGGGGAGCTGGGAGATATTCCCATAGAATTTCATTTCCCCATACCTTCCTGCATTTATAAGTATAATTTAACATAGCTCAATAAATCAAAATATATTCAAGATACATTTTCCTAAAAAAAGATAAATTTATATAAATAATTAATGCATTATTTTTTCCTGTTATATTTCTTGTACCATATTAGTTCATTAATTCAAAGCATATTCAAGATACATGTTACTAAAAATAGAAAACTAATCCATTTAAAAAAAAAAAGCTTTAATTTTATTTACCAAAATTAATCTAGAATTTTCTAGTATATAAATCTTATATTGAGTTCATTTTTATTTTTAATCAATATTATCTAAAAATTTTCCCATATATATTTTTTTATTTTTTTATTTTTATTTTTTTTTATCTTGCTATTATTTTCAAGTTTATTGGTAGTGAGATGAAGTTTTCCTTTAAACTTGTGGCTTTCTTTAAAAATCGTTTGAGACTTCTATTTGACTGGTAGTAGTTGCTTACAAAGAATAGAAATTGTGGCAGGTTTATGGATCCCCTAACCAATGGCGACTATCCACATAGCATGCGATGTCTAGTTGGCGATCGATTACCCAAATTCACGAAAGAGGAATCTAAGCTAGTAAATGGTTCATTTGATTTTCTAGGGCTAAACTACTATACTGCTAATTATGCAGCCTATCAAGATTACTCCAAAGCTGAAAACGCAAGCTACATAACAGATTCGCAAGCTAATCTTTCTTGTACGAACTCAAGCATTTGGAGCTATGATTCAGATTTTTTTATCAAACTCATATCTACTAACAAGACCTTGCTTTTTTTTTTTTTTTTTGACCTTTGGTGTGGTAGCTGATCGCAATGGGATCCCCATCGGTCCAGAGGTGCGTACGACATACATAAGATTGATACCGATCTCAAAATGGTTACAAAAGTTTGATGCGTGCTTTTTTTCTGTTTTTATTTTTTCTTGCCCGCCTTCCATTGTATTTTAATCTTCACACAAATTAGAGATTTATATATATATATATATATATATATACACAATATAACAAATATGTGAGATGCGTATATTATTTATTTGTATAGTTTATATGAATTTGTTCGGACTATTGGATTTTTTAAATGTCAAGTGTCTCATGTCTTGTTAAAAATTAGTATGATTTGAAGGATTTAAAAGGGAAAGTAGCTAAAAGACATTGTTTTTTATTTTTATTTTTTTCTAAAATGTAAAAGTAATTGAATTAGGAAAAAAAATTTGCAAAAATGATGAATAATATTATTGTTTATTAATAAATATTAAATTCTAATTTTAATTTTAGAATATATACATAAGGACCGCCTTTTAAGCTCCATAAAAATTGTTTTCAAATGACAAAAATTTCTAAATATACTATAATTAATTAACAAACTATCATATAATGATTTTAATTTGATTAGAAAAATCCGTACAAATTTTCAAAATAAATAAATAAAATCCTATTCTAAAGCCTCTAAAGAGTTTCAAAAATTATAAAAGTAGCATGAATAATCTTGCAAGGACCATGTTCAACATCCTAGTCCTACCTTATGTCATGCATATAAGCGACATATATAGAAATTTATTTTCAATCTTAAAGTCCCCCCTTTTTTTTTTCTTTTTGGAGAATCCAATCTTAAAGTTAGAACTACTATATTCCACCCTAAGGAAATATATATATATATATATATATATATATTTGTATGCTTGGAAAACATCACTCTCTTTTGTCTAATTAGATGTTGGCAAACCAAAATAGCAGTAGTACTTCACAAATTTGAAGTTTTTTTGGAACACTTCTTGAAAATTCTTACAACAAACTCCATTTTCTTTAAAATGAATTTTCAGGCTGCTTCAAATTGGCTCTATGTCTATCCAACTGGAATTCGAGACCTTCTGTTATACACAAAGATAAAGTATCACAACCCACTAATTTATATTACCGAGAATGGTACTTTTCTTTTTCTACTTTCCAATTATGGTCACATAAATTTATGATACTACTTGTAGAAATACAAAATTTGAAAGGAATAATAATTTGGTGTCTACTTAAATCTAAAAATCTACCACTATATTATAGGAGTTGATGAGTTCAACGATGCCTCCTTGTCGCTCGAGGAAGCCCTTAAAGACTACCATAGAATTGATTATTACTATAGTCATCTTCACTGTCTTCATAGTGCTATCAAGTAAGTAATTAAGAACCTTCTTCAAAAAAAAAAAAAAAAAAAAAAGTAAGCAATTAAGAATTAGTTGATTATTACTATAGTCATCTTCACTATCTTCATAGTGCTATCAAGTAAGTAATTACGAACCTTCTCAAAATAACAAAAGAGTAAGCAATTAAGAAGATCTCTCTCTCTCTCTCTCTCTCTCTCTCTCTCTCTCTCTCTCTCATAGATCCACTATTTAATATTGTTTTATTATTACCAATCACAATATATGTCATATTAAAAATTATGAAAAAATAAAAATTGATGTGGCTAAAGTCTAATTGATCCTTTATTTATTTTTTATGTAGGGACGGTGTAAATGTGAAAGGATTCTTTGCGTTTTCATTGTTGGACAAGTTTGAGTGGGATGTAGGTTATAGCGTTCGGTTCGGCATCAATTATGTAGACTACAAAAATGGGCTAAAAAGACATCCCAAATTGTCTGCCCATTGGTTTAAGAATTTCCTCAAGAAATAGCCATAACAGATTATGGATGATACCCAAATTATCTAATAGCATCAAACCATCACCAAACTATAAACTTTAAGATCATCTATTCTCTATTTTTTTTTCTTTTATTTCTCTGAATAATGTTTGTATTTAATAAAATAATAATAACAATATTGTCACTCTTTACAAACTCAAATAATATTTCTTAAATTATATATATATATATACACACACACACACACATAGAGAGGATGGATCAAGGATTTTAAGCTAGCGGGGGCCGGAGTATAAAGCAAAAAAAAAAAAAAAAAACTTCAAATATAGTATTAAAAAATTATAAATACAAAAAAAAAAAAAAATCGTTAATTTCTAAATACATTAAGATGCAATTATCTACTAACAAAAACAAACACAAAAACAAAATAATGGTATTTTCTTAATACTAGACTGGCTATGATTTTTTTTTTTTTTTTTTTTGGTTGAAGTTAGAGCATTCACAGTGGTTCTAAAAATTTTAGTTTTTAGCACCTCAAAAAGCTACTTTATTTATTTTACCACCTCACTTTATAATATACTCAATATCAAATGTTTTTTTTTTTTATCACTTCATTTAAATAATATAAACAACTCATTAAACAACTTGCTACAGTCAATTGGTATTTATACCAGTTTACTTTAGTTGCAAAAAATTTAGTTTTAACTTCTCCAATAACACATGATCTTTTGGTTATCTGATGGTAAAATAGTTTTTTTTTTTTTTTTTGGCTAAAATACAATCACCATTGTGAATGTTTTTATTTTTTTTGTTAAGTTTTTGGTTTGAATAGTTGCTATTTGGGTTAAGTTAGCTAAGCTAATTGTAGAGAATGGAACCTTTTTTTTTTTTTTTTTTTTTTTTTTTTGAGAAACCGTCCCCTGGAAAAGGGGGAGCTAAGATTCAATTAAAATTTCAGAACGGTAGGATACATCGGAGACTACTGGGACATCCTCAATCCAAGTACAAAAAGGAGAAAAGTTACATGCTGCTCTAGCTAAGCTGTGAGCGACTTTGTTTCCCATCCTACGAGTATGATTGAAAACTAAATGCCTGAAATTTGAAGAAAGGACTTTGATGTCAGCGAGGATATGGCCAAAGCTTGCTGCAGCGAAGCTTAAGCCCTTCATGGCTCGAATAGCAGTGTCCGAGTTGCCTTCCAGGATGATATGTTCAAAACCAAGCTCTTGTGCAAAGGAAAGAGCAGTCTTGCTGCCAACACTTCCACCATCTCCACCGAGGTGGGCAGTGGAATAACTTGCATTAAAGCAGCCATAACTAGACCATGGTCGTTGCGGATGATGGCACCAAGACCTGCTTCGCCTTTTGCTTGAAAGACGGCGCCATCAAAGTTAATTTTCACCCAATCCATGGGGGGAGGCTCCCATTTGGAGTGGATTCGGGCAGAGGGAGTAGAAGAGGCAGGGGTGTGGGCATGATGAAAATCACGTAAAGCTTCTTTCGCCATTGAGAATATTAGTCTCAAGTCACACACCAACTCACCAATTCGAAGCTTATTTCTTCTAAGCCAGATTTGAGATGTGATCATAGCCATTAGTTCCGTGGGGTGACCTTTCTCCATGCATACCTGAACAACTTCTAAGAAGTTCGAACAATCTTTTGCATCATTCCTTAGCGGACCAAAGTGTAGATCCCAGACCATTTCCAGTTTCGGACATCCCCATAAAGCATGCAAAGTAGTCTCCTGCTCAAGACCACACACCTGGCAGGAGGCATCAGAAAGAACCTTCCTTTTCATCAGGTTGACCCGAGAGGGAAGAGCATCCGAGGCTGCTCTCCACAGCAACGTTTTTGTACGGTTTGGAATTCGTAGTTTCCACAGCCCTTTCCAGATGCTTTTTGAGTGTAGTGGGGCCAAAGGGCCTGTGATTTGGGTCAGCTCATCCTCAATAAAAAATCTATACCCAGCCTTGACCGAATAGACACCATCCACCTTACCCGGCCAATACATCTGATCTCTTGCCTTAGTGAAGCACAGGGGGATTGACTTAATCATCTTGGCTTCTTGGGGTAGGAAGTTATTGTCTATGGCATCATCAATCCAGCAATTCCTTTCCTTGTCAATTAACACTAAAACCAACGCATCATCGCCATAGAAAATTGGGGGGGGGATTGGACATTAGCACAATGAGAGGCAGGCAGCCACCTGTCATGGTAAATGCGGATATTATCACCATTACCCACCCTCCATTTTGCACCATTTTTTATGACCTCTCTCCCTTTGAGAATGCTTTTCCAAGCAAAGGAGCCATTGCCTTCCTTTGCCCCAAAAATATTCCCATCAGGGAAAAATTTGCATTTGAAAAAGCGGTGGAAAATAGAGTTTTTATCCTCAAGCAGCCGCCACACTTGCTTTGCCAACATAGCATCGTTAAATTTCTGGAGTTCCTTAAACCCCAAACCCCCTAGGTCCTTTGGGAGACAAAGAGTACTCCATTTTGACCAATGAATTTTCCTTTGCTCCCCTCGTTGCCCCCACCAGAATTTTCGGATTAGTTACTCAATGTAATTGCACAAAGTGATGGGTAATTTGAAACAACTCATGGCATAGGTTGGTATAGCCTGCACTACTGCCTTTAACAACACTTCACGCCCGGCTTGGGACAAAAGTTGTTCTTTCCACCCCTGCAACTTCGCCCAAACTCTTTCCTTGATGAATAAGAGGCTGGCCTTTTTTTTCCGTCCCACTAGGGTAGGGAGGCCGAGGTATTTCTCATATTGCTTAACCTCCTGAACCTCAAGATGAGTTGTGATCTAATCAATGGAGTCTGCTGAAGTTGATTTACTGAAGAACAAAGAAGTTTTTGACCTATTTAGTTGCTGTCTCAAAGCCCCTTCATAACTCCTCAAGAGGGCTTGAATTTTTTGGCATTCCTCAATGGAGGATCTGCAGAAGAGTAGGCTGTCATCGGCGAAAAAAAGGTGTGTCAGTCGAGGGCCATTTCTACTTATAGAGACACCCCGAATCTGGTTTGAATCAGCCGCATGTTGTAGGAGACTATGTAGACCTTCCGTACAAAGAAGAAAGAGGTAAGGGGAGAGGGGGTCCCCTTGCCTAATGCCCCTGGTTGGTTGGAAGGTAGTTGAGGGTTCACCATTAATCAGGATTGAATAGCTAACTGATGAAATACTCCATCATTAAGGCTATCCATCTGTCCGCAAAACCCATGCAAAATACTATATATAGTTAACAATAACTATATAGTGAAATTAGAATATATAAATTTAAAATTATAATCATTCAATTTTAATAATAATAAAATAATGTTATTATCAAAAAAATATTATTATCAAAATAGTATTATAAATATTATAGGAAATTTCTACTATTTATAAATAATAATATATTATAAATATAAATAAATAGTATAATAAAATTATTTAATTAATATATATATTTTTTAATTTCATTTTTAAATAGTTAAATATAAGAAGTTTGTTTGGCTTCATCACAAGTTCCAAATATTTCCATTCAATGCGATCATACGTTTTACTCATGTCGAGTTTCAGGGCCATGAAGCCCGACCTGCCAGATTGATGGTGCTTCATATAGTGTAGTGTTTCAAAAGCCATTAATATGTTGTCTGTGATCACCCGACCTGCTTGAAACGCACTTTGATTTTCTGAAATTACTGACGGAAGTATAATCTTGAGCTTGTTGGCTAACACCTTAGACACTAATTTGTAAATCACACTACATAAGCTTATAGGACGGAATTCAGAGATATTTTCCGGGGATTTGACTTTTGGAATTAAAACAATATGAGTACGGTTTATGTCAGTTGGAATCTTGCAGTTTTGCAGGCAGTCGAGAGTGGCTGAGCAGACATCATCCCCCACCGTGCTCCAAAAAGTCTGGAAGAAAAGCGGGGGCATGCCGTCGGGTCCCGGAGCTGTAATAGGAGCCATTTCTCTCATGGCAGTCTCAATTTCCTCCCTATTAAATTGTCGAAGTAGCATAGCATTCATATCATCTGTGACTGAGGGTTGAATCTTATGGAGTACTTCATCAAAATTTGTTGGGGAAGAGGAAGAGAACAAGGACTGGTAGAACTCGAGGGCAATGTTTTTGATCGGGTTTTCCTCGGTGCACCAAACATTCTCACTGTTTCTCAGCCCAAGAATTCGGTTTCTCCGAAATCTCTGGGAGGCCTTGGTGTGGAAGTAAGCTGTGTTTCTGTCCCCACATTTCAAAAAGAGCACACGTGAGCGTTGTTGCCACATCTGGCTTTCCTTGTCAAGCAGATCATTTATTTCCTTTTGTAAGGATTTCACCAAAAATTGGTCTCCACCCTTAGCTGCTTCTAACTCAGCTTTGTCAAGAAGTTTCCTTTTCGTCTCTAGGAGCTTCCTAACACTACCAAAACAATTTTTACTCCACACAGAGAGTTTTTCCCCACAATTCTTAATTTTTCCTGCTACCTCAGACATTGTGGCCCCCAATAGAGGCGGGCCCCATGCATTAGTGATTGTGCTGCTACATCCCCTGTCTCTGAGCCACATTTGTTCAAATTTAAAAGAGCGGTTTGGTTTAGGGACGATACCTTCGGGCTTCACGATAATGGCTTGGTGATCCGAGGAATTAGAGTGGAGGTGTTGGACTTTTGTACCTGGATTTTTGTAGAGCCACAAGTTGTTGGCAACCGCTCGGTCCAGTCGTTCCAGCACAAGGCCCCCATGTCGTTGGCCTTTCCAAGTGTACTTCTTGCCCACAAAACCCAGATCTTTCAGCCCCGACTCGTCAAGCGCATCGCGAAAAGCCTTCATTTGAATTTCCTTTCGCGGACCTAAACCACATTTTTCGTGGGACCAAAGAATTTCGTTGAAGTCCCCAGCAACCAGCCACGGCAGAGAGAGTCTTGTTCTGAGTTGACGAAGCAGAGCCCAAGTTTCGTGCTTTTTGGCCGGGTCAGCAAAACCGTACATACCAGTGAGGCGCCATTGACCTTCCACTGATTCCCCAACAACAGCGTCGATAAGATTTGGCGACGAAAAGATTACTTCAATCTTAACTGCGTTCTTCCAAAACAGAGCTAGACAGCCCAGACGATTTGCTTGTGGCGAGACCCAATGATGATCAAACCCCAACTCGGTACACAAATTAATCAGCCTAGCTTCACCCGCCCACATCTCGGCTAGGAAGAGGGCGGTGGGATCTTGTGCTCGGATATATCGATCGAGCTCTTGAACGGTGCGCCGGTTCCCAAGCCCACGCACGTTCCAGAAAAGGAGACTCATCTTGATTGGCGGGGTTGCTTGCCAGCCACCGCTGTTTGAGGTGAGGGTGTATCAGAGCCATCCTCTGTCACTGCTCTTCTTTTCTGAGAGTTGGAATTTTCTGTGGTAGGGAGTGAACCCTGTTTGCCTATGTAAACTTTCAAGTTTTCATCTTCTGTTATAGTGGTGGGCCGTTGGATGCGGATCCAACGCTTGTCATTTCCTGGGTTCAGTGGAGATTGGGCTAGGGTGTGATTGGTTATGTCTTTTAGTGGGCTTTGTGTTGTGGGTTTGGTGTGGGTATTGTTGGGAGTGACATTGACTGTGTTTGGCCCTTTATCCACTAGGTGGCTTCGGCCCAAATGAAGCTCCTTAGGATTTCTACATGCTGGGTCCATGCTGTCAAAGCAATGGATGTCCTCATCTATGTCAGCGATGAGTTGATCGAAACTTACCTGTGTAGTGAACTTCATTGGGGGTGCCAAAAAAGGTGGCTCCGAGAATTCCGTGTCAATAATTATCTGACTTTTGGGACTGATCGAGACAAGGTTCACGTCATGTTGTAGGCTTTTTTATGGCAGGTCTGGCTCCTGATTTCTCGGTGACAGAGCAGGTGGTGATTTGCTCGCCGCCGAGAAAGGAGAGTTATGCCGTTGAGGCTGGGATCTGGCCTTTTCCTGTCCCTTTTTCTCATTTTTCTTGCTGGCGTAGAAGCCTGGAATAGAGAGAAAAGCTTTTCTCGAAGCCAAGAAAGGGGTTGCTTTCAACCACGGCCCAAAGTGTTGCTCCTCCTTGTTTAGCGTTCCCTCACTATTAATCCAACGTTCGCAGTCTTTGTCTGGATGGGTGAGGCAACCACACCAGTAGCAAAGGTTGGGGAGGCGCTCATATTTAAACGAGACCCAGTGGACTTCATTGTTGTCTAGGGTGATGAGGCGACCACGGCAAAGTGGGAGGGAGATATTAACCTGTACACGAATTCGTAAAAAACTGCCTCCATCGCAGTCGTGAGGGTTCTCGGGTTGGATAACCAAACCTATAGCCTCACAAATCTTTTCCGCCACCTCCTTATTTCGGAAGCGTAGGGGTATATCGTGGACTTGCACCCAAAAAGGTATTGTGTTCATGTTCGATGCATTAATCTGCGTCGAGTGTTCATGCCTTGATAATACCATGATGCTTTTGTCAAAGCTCCATGGTTCAGCTGCAAGGATTCTGTCAACCTCTTCTTTGGAGTCAAAAGAGAAGATGATAAGGTGGTCACCGATGAACTTCATATGGAAACCCGTTTTCGATCTCCAGAGTGGATTGAATGTGTTTGCAATGGCGTCAAGGTTGATAGGACATCGTGTTAGGAATCTAGCTACTATGGAAAACTCCGTCGTGACTTGGTCGGAGTTCAGGGTGAGGCCGGTGCCTTCCCTCTCTGACAAAGAGAGGGATTTCCAGCGGCTTGAGAGATCTTCCATCAATGGTTTTGAAAGAGCACAAGAGAAAGGGGGGTAGAAAGGTGTTTCCCTGAGACCCGAGAAAAATAACCCAACAAGCCTGCGAATAACTTAGTTATTCACAGGGACATAAATTCCTCTTGAAAGGGAACTGCAATGCTACGCAACTACAGGGGGTTCAGGAGCGAACCATCCTTAGAAGCGAGCAACCTCAATGTTTGTTATATCTAGTTGCTCGTAGAGAATGGAACCTAAGGATTTAGAAGGAGGCCAACTACAAAAAATGAAATATATAATATCTATAAAAAATAAAAAATTGGACCGGAGGGCCAGGCCCCACCTAGGTACGTCCCTATATATATATATATATATATATATGTATATATCTCATATGCATGAGAAGGCTTTCCGACTTATTTTGGCAATCTCACATAACAATTTGGAATCTTGTCGCTTGTTGTCAAATTCTCCTCATGACTGTAGGCATCACGTTCTTGAATGCCCTGCAGGGCAAAATATTATACAAATACTGGGCTTACTTAAATAAGTGTTAGTTATTCTGCTTTGTTTGTTTGTTTGTATTTTTGTTAATTGAAGTCAAAGATGAGCGGATGGTGGAATATACCTTTTGTGGACGCAAAAGTATTCGCTTTTTACTTGGAGTTCTCGTACATTAGAGCATTCAAGATAACAGAGCTAAAAAAAAATATAATTTTTAGCAACTCAAAATATTACTTTATCTATTTTAATACCATATTTTATAATAAACCTAATATCAAAAGTTTTATTTTAATATTCAACACATTAAAATAATATAAACAACACAATAACATAATATATCCAATACAATAAATAACAATCACAACTATCAACAAATTAAAATATTATTTTTTTAACACCACACATTAAAAAATTATTTTTATTTTTATGTTTCTATAGCAGCTTATTGTAGTGGATACTCAAATTATTTTGAGTTTACCTCCTGTGATATACAAGGCATTTTGAGAGTATTGGTTGCTAAATTGTTTTTTTAGTCAATTTAGCAACCTTATTGGGGATGCTCTTAGGCGCTTTGGTGATGTGGCTCATTTGTGTGCATTTTGTTTCTATAGGGTGAAGGGTGTGTGAGCCTTTTTTTCTTATTTTTATTTTAAGGAGTCGTCTTCAACTATTTGTTTAAGACGTGATTGGTCACCTGTATATCTAATTTGTTTTACTTAATTAATGTAAAACCAATTCAAGGGTCTTTGAATTAAGACAAACTAATATCTTTGAACCAATGATTCTTAAACTTAAAAGTTCAGTTATGGCAGGAAAAGATGTTAGGCACCCCCACCAGTGAAGCTAGGGGCCAGGGGGCCATGGCCCCCCTAAGTTTTGAAAGTTTATGTTAATAATAGTAATTAAAAAAAAATTATCTGAAAAATTAGGAAAGAACTTAACCACTGGCTCCCCCTAAGATTTTTTACCAAAAAGAAAATGTGTGCACATTTCAGTCCTAAGAAGTAAAGAAATCCAGCCTGTTCTATGGACTTTGGCCCATAAAAAAATTTGCAATTAAAAAAAAAAAAAAAACACTCAAATCCCTTCTTCACGAGGATTTTTTTTTTTTTTTTTTTTTTTTTTTGCTTGGTAATTTTTTATGCAGGTGCGGGGGCTCGAACCTCCCGAGCTAACAGTTTCATGGTAAACCGGGTACCACTTGGGCCACAAGGCCCTGTGGTTCTTCACGAGGATTATTAGTCCTAATTAAATTAGGACTCTAAAATCCAAATAAATGCACATAAATCCTGAAATCAGCTTTACAAAACACTACTGACTACCCAAACTTCACAAGTCACGGGACTTTACTCCTAAAATAAAATCTTTTTTTTTTTTTTTAATTTGCCCTTACGCCTTCATCTAAAACCGTGCAAGTGGGACACCGATCAGTGATCCCTTTAAGCAGTTGAGTTTGAGTGGTGAGCCATACGTCTCTCTCTCGTTCTCTACGGCAACTTCAAGTTTTTCTTTTTGATAGTTTCTGCTACTTTTTTACTTTTGTTTGAGACAAGTTCAAGGGCCTTTTTTTTTTTTTTTTTTTTTTTTTTTTTTTTTTTTTTTTTTGAGAAGGAAGTTCAAGTTTTTTTGGATAAAGAAAAGTACAGATAATGAATTTTGTGGTTTGAAGTTAAAATTATCACTAGACTAGACTAGACTAGACTGGGCTTTATTTTATTTTATATTGTTTTATTGAGTTTGTGGTTTCAATTAAGCAATTTATCAGTACACTCTTTTAACAGTACTATAGCAATTTATTATAATTTGATAATAATACTTTTTTGTTTTTATTTTTTGAAAACAATAATATATTTTTGTTAATTGTTTGTTTAATTGATGATAGTGGCTTGAGCAATTAAATTAAATTATTGTTAGACTTGTTTATTCTATTGGAATTGATGATTATAAAATTTAATATTCATATTTATTTTTTTAGAATACTAAGAATTTTTAACACACACACGGAGAATGTCTTAAAGAATTGACAGTTGTGTATATCCAAAAGGATCCAACTCTTGGATACTCAGCATAAACTTTAAACCTTTTTAACTCGCACTCATTTTCCAATGTGAGATTAAGCTATTGTTTTTTCTTTTGAGAATACTAAGTATTTTTAACACATATACACACGGAAAGAGAGGAGAATGTCTTAAAGAAAATATTTATATTTTCTAATTATGAATAATTTACAGAGAACCAGCTACCATTAATTGATGAATGTTTTAAAAGAAAAAGTGTTTTATATTCAGAGGTTAATGTCCAATCTTCTATCTCATATGTTGAAACTGCAATTGCTGAAACACCTAAAACAGCTCAAAGATTTGAACCTAAAGAAATATCTATTGTTCCTATAAGTGATTGCTAAGGAATTTAGTTCAAAATCAATTACAAATAATTTCAATGTCATGAAAGAGGATAGGGCACAACTTTGTTGGGATAAACTTAATTAATGAAATAAAAATATTTTTGGTTTTTTTTTTTTTTTTTTTGTTTAACTTAAGAACTTTATTGTATTTACCTTGGCCCCTCCTGGGAAAAATTTCTAGCTTCACCACTAGGAACCCCACACAGCCTATCCAAAAGATAGTACATTTTGTAATTTAATTCTAATGTTAACATTTTAGGAAAAACAAATTAAATACTTGGCATTTGATTTTGAAAAATTTTTGTACAAAAAAAAAAAATATATATATATATATATATACATATACATATCATGTGAATATTTATTTACTTGTAAAATAAATAGTTAATATTTATGGCATTAATTTATTTTAAAGCAAAACATGTGAGTAGTATATATATATATATATATATATATATATATATATAACATGTAAAAGAATTTACTACGTTGTAAGAAAATAATACATATAGCTAGCATGTGAGTATTAATTTATTACATATTTAACATATGATTATGTACATAAAATAAAAGATAGCAGATGAAAGACGTTACACTTTAGTACTTTACTCTCCAAATTTTCATTCTCATGCACAAACACAATGAACCAAAATATTAGCGCAAATGGGAGAGGGAGAATATATTAGCCTGATAGGGATCTATTGGCCAATGGAAATGAACCATAAACACAAACCTATAAAAAAAAAAAATAAGTGCAATTTCAAAAGGTTCAAAAAATTTTGTATAAATAGAACCATCTAATTTTCTTTTGGAAAGATAAGCATTTTCTTGAACAAAACTTTAAAGGAACCAAACTTTTAAAATAAGCATTTTCCACTTTTTGACCTTGATTTTGGCTCCTGTTTGGAGGTCTTTGGTAGCTCATATTTCTTTAAAATGAGTGTTTTTGGAAAGTTTTGGATGTTTAGTTTCCATAGGATCTGACCTCATGAGATTTGAAGCTATGGTTGTCGACATATTATATCTAGAAGGGAGGTGACAAGCGCAAAAAATTTAATAGCACTATTCTTGAAAAATTCATTTCACCAAATTCGGAGAAGACATCGTCAGCCATTTTTATGGAAGGTAGCTAACCCATCATGCTTCAATCTATTCCAAGTGGTTCGCACTAGTTGTGGCTAGATTGGTACAGTTTATTGCACGAAAAGGCCTAAAAAACAGCCATTTACCTGAAAAATAATATATTTAATTAGGATTTTGGTATTTTCAATATATTTTATCAATTTTAATTTTGATTTTGGCCCGTGAACTGTCGTTTTGAAGGAAATTTTATGATATTTAAGATGGTTGAGTATTTATCTCGATTAGTCGGTCGGATCAAAAAGTCAAAATTTTGACCAATCCCAGTAAAGGTTTAGTCAACATTAGTCAAACTTAACCAAAAATAGTAAGTTTGGGATTTTAAAATCTTAGATGGTTTGTTCTAACATTTGATGAGGATCTATTTTTGGTTTTGGAAATGCGATTTTCACATTTTTAGGGTCTAAATCAGCATTTCTGACACATTAATCGGGGTTGGATAAAATACGATATATATTGAAACTTTTTAATCCCAATTTTATCTGAATAGAGTATGAAGTGACAGAGTATGAAGAGAGTGAAACAATTATAAAAATTAATATTGATAGGTACTTATACTAAAATAGAATATAAAAAATAGGTAGTTATACTAAAATAGACATAAAATTTATATTTTAAGGAAATAGAATTTAGAATTGATAATTTGATATGGGTGTTTTGAAAAAATGATTAAATAAAATAGAAAAATGGGTGCTTATGCTAAAAATATAAAATAGATAGAAAATTGATAATTTAATGAAATAGAGTTTAGAATAGATAATTTGATGTGGATGTTTTAAAAAGGGGTAAAATAAAATTAAAAATAAAATTCTTATTTTAAAATAGACATAACGTTTTCCATTTTTTCCATAAACGATAACCAATCAGTTGGTAAACAGCGATGACCGCTAACATATTATCTGTCCAATCCCATTTTTTATCCTTTCTAAATAAATTAGATCATGTAATGCTCCTCTATAAAAAAAAAAAAAAAAAAAAAAAAAAAAACCTTGTGCTACAAGGAAAAAAAACAAGCCAAACTCAATTATGGCATCACAAGGCTATCCAATCTCAGGCCTCCTAGTTCTTCTTGGCTTATTGACTAATTTCATTACTGTTTCATCAAGCCATGAATCTGCTTCATTCAACCGTACCAGTTTTCCCAAAGGCTTTATTTTTGGGACAGCTGCAGCGGCTTATCAGGTAACTAAGTCAAAATTTTCTCTATGTTAATTTGTATCATAGTTTTTTTTTTTTTTTTTCAAATGTCTTGGGATGTCAAGCATACGATCAATATTATTATGTGCACATGTGTGTTCTTTCAAATTTCCAGTACGAAGGAGCAGCAAAAGAAGGTGGTAGAGGACCAAGTATATGGGACACATACACTCATAGATATCCAGGTCTCGTATCAAAAAAAAAAAAAAAAAAAAAGATATCCAGGTCTCTTCTTTTTCTCTCTCTCTCTCCAACGATATGAAACTTAAAAGTAGGGATGGACCCAAGTGAGGCCCAAGGGGGCCGGGCTCCCCTGGCCCAAAGAAAAAAAAAAAAACTTGGGCCGCCCCCCCCCCCCCCCCCCCCCCCCCCCCCCAACAAAGAAAAAAAAGAATTTTTTTTAGTTGATTATATCTTTTTATTTCTAGAGCTGCACATCATTCTTTCAAAAACTTAGCCCGACTAGCAACTATTCAATTCAAAAACTTAAAAAAAAAGACTCTAAAATAAAAAAATAAAAAAATCCTAGTTAACCTAGTATTAGAGTACTAGTATCAAGTGTTCTAAATGTTGAATATATAGTATTTAGAACACCAAATACCAAAAAAACTACTGCCCGAGACATTTCAAATGCTATATTAAAGTAGAAAAGTAAATTTTGGTTTGTAAAAATAAATTTTTTTTGCAATAGCTGATGCTCTTAAGAAATAATATTATTATTATTCTTATTATTATTTTATTTTATTTTATTTTTTCGTTGTTGGTAGATGATTGCATCTTAATGTATTAAGAAATAATGATGTGTATTTATCTTAGTTGATAGTTTGTTAATATTATATGAATGCCTATTTGGTGTTTTTTTTTTCCTTATACTTCGGCCTCTCCTAGCTTGAAATTCTAGGTCTGCCCCTGCTTAAAAGTATAAATAACCAATGAAATATTATGCAATATTATGATGAAATTCAATTATGGAAATAATTATATCAAGGCGTCTCCATTTCGTTAATTTTATGATTAATTTATATATATATATATATATTTATAGATTTCTCATTGTACAAATTATCATGTTATTTAAATTTTGAGTAAAATGATAGTCTATACAATTTTAGATTTCTAAAATTTATTTTTAAAATGGTATCAAAAGAGAAAAGTGAGAGTGAAAATGAGATGGAGAAGTGAATGGGTCCAAGTTTTGAACTTTTGATTTTGTATTTAACCCAAACGAAACTATTTTTAACATGCAACAAATATGTTCGCTGCCACTTGCAATGCAGTGTGGTTAATCCAATTTGCTGGTGGTTTTGGTTGGTTTGGAGTTGATTGTGCAGTTTGAGAAGTTTGGTAAACACCCTAACTGCAACAAACAATGCCTATAATAATGAAATTTTTTTGTCAAAGAATGTACTTATCTCGTCACCAAAGACATACTAAACCGGGTCTCCAAATATATTTTTGTTGCCAAATATTTTATAATAGTTAGATTTTGCTACATTATTAATAAAGGTATATTTACCACTGCACACCCTTAGTACGATGGTCACTCCACAAGTATAAGTGTTTGTGGGGTGTGGAGGGCAAGGGCCGGGGTTCAAGTCTTCAAGAGGGAGTTTCACACACATATAATGATATACACTTAGATTAGGCTAGAGTAGAATTCTATCTTGTATAAAATAAATAAATAAATAAATAAAGGTATATTTAAAAATTTTAACAGTAAGTTATTTAGATTTTGCATCATTATTAATAAGTTAAATAAATATCAAGATAATATTAATTATATTTATTTAAATATTGTTGACCCAACAATATCTAATCTACTCCATTTATTTTGTTTTAACCAGATCTAGATGACGGAGTTTGAGGATATATACTTATCCCCAATTGATTTTTTTAAAAGAAAGAAAGAAAGAACAACAACAATAAAAAGTAAAATTTCACATTCCTATCTTTTGGTATTTATTTTTCTTCATTTTCCCCGCTTTGCCTTCCTTTCTTCCATAACGGAACCCCAAAATAGAAATAAGTTTTATATGTTATGGATGTGAGGCTTAAGTACTAGTTCCATTTTTCTTATGGCTTAAGTTTTTCGTTTTGGAATAAAGCCCGAGGCTTTCTGGTCTGGTTTCTCAAAAAAAAAAAAAAAAAAGGTTGTATATTACCAGTTCTTAAATAGTAATAAATAAATAAAACAGTCCTTTGGTGTTTTATAAACCCAGTATTAACTTACAATGAAATTGTAGAACGGATAAAGGATGGAAGCAGTGGAGATGTAGCTAACGATCAATATCATTACTACAAGGTATATATGTTGTTTCGTGTTCATAATAAAATTTCGTGTTCATAATAAAAATTGGAAAGAAACCTGCTCATATTAATTAGCAACTAAATATCAAGAGTCTTGTAGCACAATTGCATAGTGTAATTTCCAATTACTAGTTTTTTGTATATGGAACCCATCAAAAATGCTTTGTCCCTTCTAAAGTAGGAAAAACAAAAAACAAAAAGCTGTCCAAGAAAAACAGCTTTGACAACAAGAAAAAAGGAAAAGAGTTACACAGTAATACAACATTTAAATACTTTGAAGAATAAAGATAAAAAGGATGAATTCTATTTTTTTTTTTAAGCAATCAAGGTGGTGAAACACGTATACAAGTTTATTGGTGTATTAGTGGTGTGTTGCCAACGGGGGCTTGCTTGAGTGGGTAAGGCTCGGATGCTTCGTGCAACACACCTAGATTCGAGTCTCGCTGCCCGCAGGTTTTACAAACCTTTCTACAATCCCTCATTTAGAATAAAAATTTCAGAAAAAGATGAAAAAAAGATCGAGAGCTATTGAGAAAAATAAACTAAGTATGAAAATTATAGTTATTTACATTTGTTTGTTTATTTTTTGTCATAATATTGAATTTTTTTTTTTTTAAGGTTTGTTTTTTAAATATGGTCTTCAAATCTTGGCCCCGACCTAAAATCCTAGCTTCACCACTATATTATATATATATATATATATATATATATATATTAGCTCCTAATTAGCTGTTAATTTTTGTGTTTTGGCTTTTCTACATTTTTAGGGCCTAATTATGTTTGTCATATGCTTTTTTCTAAATACTTAGCATGTCTAACCAAATACTAGATAATCACAATATAAGAAATTAAGAAATTTACATTTCAGAATTTTCTAACAATTTATATATGTTGTGATTATACATTGCAGAAAGATGTTCAGATTATGAAAAAGATGAATTTAGATGCATACAGATTCTCAATCTCATGGTCTCGAGTACTACCAAGTAAGATTATCCTTTTCATAATCCGTAAAAGGTTAGATCCATGCAATGAAAAGGACATAAAAATGGGTACCATCAAGTACACATATTGGGTTGGAGTGGATTGACTATTGTTTTGTGACTATATTGTGCTCCTAACAATCTCATTTTTTGTACTAACTTCAGAAGGAAAACTAAGCGGTGTTGTTGTTGTTGTTGTTGTTTTTTTTTTTTTTTTTTTTCCCGAAACTTTTGAATTTTTGTTGACATCATGAGAGCTTGCAACATAAACTTTGAAACTTCCACAATTTCCCATATCACCAAAATGTTTTTTTTTTTACCACTCAATTACTTATTATTTTCTGCCGGAATTTATTTGAGATAGGCTTCTTTATCCTGCGTTTTGGGAGAAAAGAATAAAACCCTAAACTGGAAAAGAAATATGTAATTCAACCTATTTTATGTTTTTCTATTGTTGCGTTTGTTTGCTAAGAAAAGCTCATAAATTAGGTTAACGAAATTTACCCACAAATCTGTGATTATTTTTTTTAGGCTTTTATCAAGTTGAGGTTTTTATTGGTTTTTCAAGGCTAATTTTTGTTTGGGGTGTATGTCAGCACGTGGTGAGGACTAGTGTTAAATATAATAGAAACAAGGTCAAACCCTAAAATAGAAAGACCTAAGACCCTTCTTGTAAATCATTGCATTATCGTTGGAATTACATGGACTCTAAGATAAATTCATATTGATTGGCCAAAAAAAAAATCTAAGCACATTCCTAAAATGATTTTGAATAGACTGGCCAAAGAACCATAAGAACATGATGCTCTGAATTTCACTCTTTTTTTTTTTTTTTTTTCTTTTTTTAAATTTTTATATTTGCCTCTGTATTTCAAATATGCCCGTGTGCAAAAAACAGAGAGCTCATGGGCCCATTAATGAGAAGAAAGAAAAGTATACAGGATGCAGTGGAATACACCCGGCCCATAAGCCGCAGCGGGCCTTATCAAAGATCCAAAGAAGAGATTTGACCTCGGCAACAAAAGAGGGAGGTTGGGGAAGCCCCCCAAGGATACCCCTTCGTCAACCGAGTGTTGAGGACCCTCCCCAAAGGAATGGAAGGTGGGAAAGGTGTACTAGTGAAAAGGGAAATACCTTTTGGGAAGTAAAGAGTGGCAGCGTCGATTCAAAGTGGTAACAAAAGTACAGTAATATGTAATATTGGTGCTGCCTAATGTGACGATGGAACCATCAAATGTAAGAGAGAAAAAAGAAAAAAGAAAAAGGAAAAAAGAAAAGGAAAAAAGATAATCACCGAATGTGACAAAAGTACAATCACATGTGATGTTGTTATTGCCTAATTTGATGATGAAACCGTTAAATGTGATGTTTTGATAACTTTGTATAGTAGATTGCCTATTTTTGGGTACTGTACCCCCAAAGAAAGAAAATCTTTATATATACTAATTAATCAATCAGTCGAATGTGACCATGTGACGATAGAATTGTCAAACGTGAGTAAACAGTAAAGGTTCATATCGTAGAATTACCCTATATAAACAAAATCTTTTTAGGGAAAATCTATTTTGGAGGATATCTATAATTCTACGTACAATGTCAAATAATTAGGGATGGACCCAAGTGGGGCCTAAGGGGGCCCCGGGCCCCCCTGGGTCCAAATTTTTTTTTTTTAGTTATAATATTTTTCATTTTTGTACTTAAGGCCCCTTCCAAAATCATAGGCTCTCTTTCTTCACAATAAGTCTAACTAGCCTCATCCAAATAGCAACTATCCAACTAAAAAACTTAACAAAAACGGTTAGGTTTTGAGTTTGTAATGTTGGCAAACTATGACAAAACATGACAAAAACTAAGTCTCATTAGTTTAGAATGGTCTACATTGAAGCCCAAAACAAAAAACTCATGTTCGGGATGAAAAAAAATGAGTTACAATCTGTTTTGTTTGATTGATACTCGATCGATCGAAAGTCGCATATCAGCAAAATCAACAAACGTAAAAAGGCCATAACTTATCCGTTTGAAGCCTAAATTACGAGCCATTTTTTCCAGTATTTAAATGACATCATAAGCTAATCCTAGGGAGGGTTTTCAGAGTTTTTTAGAGAGATTAGAGTGCATCTTGTGCCTCTTTTGTAGATCTAGGGTTTTGTACCCAAAAACTCTCTCATGTCTTCTACCGGTGTTATTCCTTGAAGAATCTCAAGATCTGGTGTTGTAGAAGTTGCTGCATGTAAGATCAACATTTAAGAAGATCCAAAACCTTTGAGTGGAGTATCAAAGTCACAAGCAGGTGAGCTTGTGTTGTTGCAAATGCCAAAGAAAGAAGGAGTCCGTGGTCTCGGAGCTTGCACGTGGTCGTGTCAGTAAGTTTTCTACTGGTGGATAGCAATAGGATGTTAGTGGTCTAAGTCGCTATTGTAAAACTTCGATTCTTTCACAGTGGATTTGCTTTTTACCTTGAGGATAGCTAGGTTAAATCCTCTCCAGGTTTTTTACCGGTTTGGTTTTCCTGGGTGATCATATCTTTGTGTTATTTATTTTTCTGCTGCTATACATGATATGATTATTTGATTGTGATAACCTAGATTTGAAATTTGGACTAAGTAATAACTTGGCTAATTAACTAGGTTAATCCGGTTGTGTTTTAAGGGGTCTAAAAACAAACAAAAACAATAAAAATATTTACAATGGTGATTGTATTTGTGGGGACTGGGTTTTCTTTTGGCTGCCCAAGCCCAATGGACCCGGGTCAAAAGCCCAACGAACCCCGCAATGAATTTGTAGAGAGTGGGTTGAAGGTCTAGGCACCCGCCGGCGCTCGAGTGGCGTGGATTCCGGCCTCTTTTATTTAAAGAACAAAGGATTTAGATAAAATTACATTTGGGATGGGCTCCTCGGCCCGCGGCCGAGGAGGCTCTCACCCCTTTTCTCTCTCTTATTCATTCTTTTTCTTTTTCTCCAGAATCCCCCCCAACCAACCAACCTCCCTCTATCTCAGGAGGGATCCCTTTACATTATATATCCCCCTTACAATTGATCCTCGCCCTACATGTGTTGAGCGATTAGGCTCTTTGATTAGATGCTTGTCCCATCAGCCGCCTTCCCAGTCTCTTTGGGAGTCACGGCCTCCAAGGTGATACTGGTGGAGGTCCCTTCCTCATTAATGCGGCCAGGATGATTGTCAGGTGTATTTAATGCTGAGGTGACCGTTTGGTTCGAGCCTATCCTTTAAACCCTCGGACGTCCGATGATGAGGTCGTCCTCGGACTTGGATTGTCTCCTCGGCTCGGGCCTTCGGCCCAGGAACGTAGTGGGCTGGGCTGCCAGATTATTGGGCCCCACAATAGCCCCTCAAAATTTTGCTGTCCGCCTCCTCGGGCGGAGAGGAGGATTTTGATGTCCTCGGGTGTGCATTATGTGCCGCTGGGGTTCGGCCCTTTGGGGGTATTGGAGTCTTTTCGCCTGCTTCAGAAGCGTTATTAATGCCTTGAAGGGCGCGACGTGCCCCTCATTAAATCCTGACGGCTTTTTGCTCCCCACGTTCAACGGGAGGATGTCAATCCAACGGTGGGGATTCGCATAGCAGTTAGAAGTGGGAAAAACCGCACTGTTCCTTGATTTGAGGGTATAAATACCCATTTGAAAACTCGGTTCTTCTGCATCTTTGCACCCAAGAGTCCACATCTCCAGCATAAAAAGCCTGTCCGAGGAGCTTCTACACATTTCTGTAAGTCACTCTGTCTCCCTTGGAACTTTTTCCCTTTTTTCCTCTCTGCCTCTTTTTCGTTTACACCTTCTTAGCTCGTCTAGGCTTCGTTTGGGATGGGTATTTTTAAGAAGTATGTCTTCACTGAGGAGGCGATGGAGAAATTCATCGCTGATTACAAGATACAGGCCAACGTGGGCTTGAGGTATTGTGAGCAGGGTGAGTGGCGCTTCCTGAGGCAGGAGGGTGAGGTGGTGATTCCCATTGTTGCCTTCGTCGAAGGTGGCATGAGGATACCCATGGGTCCGGTGATGAGGGACTATCTGATACACTTTCGACTAGCCCCCACTCAGTGCGCCATTAACGTCTTTAGGGTTCTGGGCTGTGTGGATGCCCTAAATGAGAAGATGGGCCTGAGACTGACCCACCATGACGTCAACTGGTGTTATAACCTCCAGTGCCTGAAGGGCGAAACCTACTATCTGAAGACCAGGGATGACAGAGTCCGGCTCATTCAGTGTCTCCCTGAGTCCAGCAAGGGGTTGAACAAAGATTTTCTCATCGTGTCTGGAGAGTGGCACGATGGCCTTCACTGCCCGACGACGGAGGGGACCCCAGGTGGGCAGCAGAAAAAATGGAAAGAGAGAGAGTTCTAGGACCCTAATCAGTTCCATCCTTTCTCTCGCTCCTTTCTCTTGCCATATTTGGTTTCTAATATGGATGTGTTTCCTTTTGCAGATCCGCACGCCTTCACGCGCCACTTTGGCCTAATCAACCGGGAAGACTTGCAGAAGGCGCTGAGGGCGGAGGTTTTTGTGAACGCAGCAGATAATCAAGTTAGGGCCGCTCACGAAATTTTGAAATACGACCCGGCTCACAAGGTATTTGCGGCGCCGAAGCACGTGATTAGAGCAAAGGATCCTCGTCTTCAGCAGATAACGGTGACCGAGGACGGGTTTCGGTTCCCTGAGGTACCCTCCACATCAGGAGGCGCAACACTTGCGGGTCCCTCCTCCTCCCCTAGGATCTCGGAGCCCGCCGAAGCAGGCCCTGAGAGGGAAGTGGAGTTTGCTGATTTTGGTCCCGCCGAGGACGAATTTGACGTGTTTGATCAAGCTCACCAGTCCGAGGATCCTCCAGGAGATTTGGGTGACCCTCAACTGACCGAAGCGGACTTCTCAGCATCCAGGTCCTCTTCTCGGCGAAAAATGGGCTACAAGAAGAAGCCGCAAGTTAGCTTGGCTGAACTGCTTGAAGGCCAGCCAGAGAAATCTAAGTCAGAGGTCCCTCCTCCTCCTCCGAGAACTCGCTCTGCCCAGGGCAAGTTGGCCTCCGCACAATCAGGGCTTCCTCCCCCTCCGCCCGAGACGAGTCTGCCTTCCAGGCGTGAGCCCTCTGATCCCAAGCAGAAGAGGGATAAGGGCAAAAGGCTAGCTGAGGAGAGGTCCGAGCCCCCACGGGAGGAGGGTGATGATCGGCGGCCCTCCAAACAGCTGAAGGTAGGCTCTCGAGGCTCGGACAAACAGATTGACGACCAACCCGAGCCTAGGGCCTGGCTTCCGGCCCCAATGCTCCGTGGGGCGCCGCTGAGGGAAGACTCCTCCCTCAGAGATTTCAACGAGGGTGAGGGCACATACGTAGCCGATGCGATTGAAAGGTGCCTGTTACTCCCCGCCGACATGGCGGAACTGGCGACTATGAGGAGCAGGGAGGTCTTCTTCTGCCTCAAGCGATATTTGGGGATGGTAAGCTCCTCAATATTTGGGACTTTTCCTAGGTGTAGCTCTTCAGGTCCTCTTTTGCTTTTTCGGTCTCAGCTAAAGGTTTATTTGCTTTGTTGGGTAGGCCGTTCAGGCTACCTTTAGGTTGGAGGACATAGCCCAGGGCCAGGGGAAGGCCATGGAGGTAGAGCGCGAGAAACCTCTGGAGGCCACCCAGGTCCTGAAACACTCTGAGGCCGATCTGTCCAAGGCCCGGGAGGAGCTGAGTGCGATGACCAGTGCCCGGGATACTGTCCTGTCCGGCCTCGTTGGTTTTCAGAAACAGGCCGAGGATTACTCAAAGCGCCTGGCTGAGGCGGAGGAGCAGCTTAAAGCTGCCAAGGGGTTGTTAGCTGATCTACCCCAAAAGGTGGCCGCCGCCGAGTCGGACAAAAAGGCGGCTGAGTGGGCGAGAGATGAGGCCCTTAGGGCCAAGTTAGAGGCTGACCAGGGCAGGGAGGAGGCCTTGGCCACTAAGAGGGAAGCCGAGGAGGAGGCTTACACCGCGGGGATGGAAGAGACCGCAGCAACCTTCAGGTCTGAAGTCCCCGCGTTGTGCAGGCGCTACTCTGCCGAGGTTTGGCGCGAGGCTCTTAGGCAGGCTGGGGTCGAGGCCTCATCCGACTTGTGGAAGGAGGAGAACGTGTACTACCCCCCTGCCATCCGCGAGGCGGCTCCAAGTGGCACTGAGGCCGACGAGGCTGTGGAGGAAGCCGGCACTGCTACGGGTGAAGACACATCAACCGCTGAGCCCATGGCTGAGCCCGCCCAAGGAAGTGACCCTTCCAAGGTGGCAGAATCAAGTGAGGACCCCGTTAGGGAGGCGCCCAGGAGGCTGTGAAGTCTGGCGCTGGAGCTGAAGCTCCCCCTGCCGAGGAGGCAGCCATTCTTGCTTCGCCTTCGCGGGCCGTCCCCTCTGGTCAAAATTCAGAAATCTTTGACGCTGCTATGGTCCAGCCTCCAGCTGAGGGAGGAGTATAAGTGAGCGGGGCAAGCCCTCCGACCCTGTTGTCTTTCTGGTCTTTTGTATTTTCTTCTTTTTTCTTTTGGCATTGTGACTGTAAGGTGGTTCTCATCATGTAACATTTGTGAACTCAATGAAACGCGAGCTTTATTTCTTTTCCTGTTTGTTGTGGTTGTTTGCTTACTCGCACGCTATTCATTCCTGCTTTACTTGCGTAATTTTATCTTTAATTGCACCGCGACCAGTCGCGGCATCAATTGTTGCAGCGAGGGCATGTGTGATCGAGTGGGCCCATCATTCCCTAAGGGCTGGGTAGAAAATTCTTTAGGTTGACACTTAGGTTCTCCTTGATGTGATTGACTTCCCCACAAGCATGGGTCCAAGGACCGTACAGTGCTCTGGGTTCTGGCTAACACTTAGAATCCCCTGAAGTGGTTAGTTTCCCCATAGGTCTGGGTCCTGGGATCATGCAGCGTTTTTGGTTCTGTCCAACACCTGGAATCCTCTGAAGGAGTTAGTTTCCCCATAGGCCTGAGTCCTGGGACCATGCAGTGCCTTGGTTCTGTCTAACTCTTAGGATCATCTAAGGTGGTTGGTTTCCCCGTGAGCCTGAGTCCGAGGATCGTACAGAGCCTTGGTTTTGCCTAACACTTAGGTTCATCTCAAGCATTTAGCTTCCCCGTTAGCCTGAGTCCGAGGGCCATGCAGTGTTTTGGTTCGGTTGCCGCCCTCGAGATAAGTGGCCAGCTCCCCATAGGTACAATTGCTGCCTTCAAGGTAAGTGGCTAGCTCCCCGTAGGCTTGAGTTCGAGGACCATGCAAGACCTAGGTACAATTGCTGCCTTCAAGGTAAGTGGCTAGCTCCCCGTAGGCTTGAGTCCGAGGACCATGCAAGACCTAGGTACAATTGCTGCCTTTAAGGTAAGTGGCTAGCTCCCCGTAGGCTTGAGTCCGAGGACCATGCAAGGCCTAGGTACAATTGCTGCCTTCAAGGTAAGTGGCTAGCTCCCCGTAGGCTTGAGTCCGAGGACCATGCAAGGCCTAGGTACAATTGCTGCCTTCAAGGTAAGTGGCTAGCTCCCCGTAGGCTTGAGTCCGAGGACCATGCAAGGCCTAGGTACAATTGCTGCCTTCAAGGTAAGTGGCTAGCTCCCCGTAGGCTTGAGTCCGAGGACCATGCAAGGCCTAGGTACAATTGCTGCCTTCAAGGTAAGTGGCTAGCTCCCCGTAGGCTTGAGTCCGAGGACCATGCAAGGCCTAGGTACAATTGCTGCCTTCAAGGTATGTGGCTAGCTCCCCGTAGGCTTGAGTCCGAGGACCATGCAAGGCCTAGGTACAATTGCTGCCTTCAAGGTATGTGGCTAGCTCCCCGTAGGCTTGAGTCCGAGGACCATGCAAGGCCTAGGTACAATTGCTGCCTTCAAGGTATGTGGCTAGCTCCCCGTAGGCTTGAGTCCGAGGACCATGCAAGGCCTAGGTACAATTGCTGCCTTCAAGGTATGTGGCTAGCTCCCCGTAGGCTTGAGTCCGAGGACCATGCAAGGCCTAGGTACAATTGCTGCCTTCAAGGTATGTGGCTAGCTCCCCGTAGGCTTGAGTCCGAGGACCATGCAAGGCCTAGGTAAGTGGCTAGCTCCCCGTAGGCTTGAGTCCGAGGACCATGCAAGACCTAGGTACAATTGCTGCCTTCAAGGTAAGTGGCTAGCTCCCCGTAGGCTTGAGTCCGAGGACCATGCAAGGCCTAGGTACAATTGCTGCCTTCAAGGTAAGTGGCTAGCTCCCCGTAGGCTTGAGTTCGAGGACCATGCAAGGCCTAGGTACAATTGCTGCCTTCAAGGTATGTGGCTAGCTCCCCGTAGGCTTGAGTCCGAGGACCATGCAAGGCCTAGGTACAATTGCTGCCTTCAAGGTATGTGGCTAGCTCCCCGTAGGCTTGAGTCCGAGGACCATGCAAGGCCTAGGTACAATTGCTGCCTTCAAGGTATGTGGCTAGCTCCCCGTAGGCTTGAGTCCGAGGACCATGCAAGGCCTAGGTACAGTTGCTGCCTTCAAGGTAAGTGGCTAGCTCCCCGTAGGCTTGAGTCTGAGGACCATGCAAGGCCTAGGTACAATTGCTGCCTTCAAGGTAAGTGGCTAGCTCCCCGTAGGCTTGAGTCCGAGGACCATGCAAGACCTAGGTATAGTTGCTGCCTTCAAGGTATGTGGCTAGCTCCCCGTAGGCTTGAGTCCGAGGACCATGCAAGACCTAGGTACAGTTGCTGCCTTCAAGGTATGTGGCTAGCTCCCCGTAGGCTTGAGTCCGAGGACCATGCAAGACCTAGGTACAGTTGCTGCCTTCAAGGTGTGTGGCTAGCTCCCTGTAGGCTTGAGTCCGAGGACCATGCAAGACCTAGGTACAGTTGCTGCCTTCAAGGTGTGTGGCTAGCTCCCCGTAGGCTTGAGTCCGAGGACCATGCAAGACCTAGGTACAGTTGCTGCCTTCAAGGTGTGTGGCTAGCTCCCCGTAGGCTTGAGTCCGAGGACCATGCAAGACCTAGGTACAGTTGCTGCCTTCAAGGTGTGTGGCTAGCTCCCCGTAGGCTTGAGTCCGAGGACCATGCAAGACCTAGGTACAGTTGCTGCCTTCAAGGTATGTGGCTAGCTCCCCATAGGCTTGAGTCCGAGGACCATGCAAGACCTAGGTACAGTTGTTGCCTGGCGCTGGGCATCTTGGAGCGGTTAGTTTCCCCATAGGCCTGAGTCCGAGGACCATGCAGTGCCTTGGTTCTGTCTAACGCTTGGCATCTGGAAGTAGGAGTTTGTCCTCGGTTTGCTTTACTAAGGACGATTCCTCCTTCGGAAGGCTCATGATCTTGCACGTGGCATTGATCTCATCTCCATCTCGAGCCCTCATCTCTGTCATTTGCGAAGCGTCCTTTGGCCGTTCGTATTCCGCGCCTGACGCTTCAGTTCGCGAGACGCGCCTTCATTAATGGCCTCGTGAATTGATGGCTTCATTATTATCCAACGCTTCGGTAACCCTCTTTTTGGGCTCCGCGTGAATTAATTCTCACCAACCCTATACCTCTATATAAGGCCTTCTGAGGGGAATGGTTTCCTCATACTCCATGAGCTTCCCAACACAAACAGAAAGAACACGCCCTTCTAGCTTCTCCATCCCCTTTAATAACCCCGCCGGAATTGTGACCGGAGTCAGTTGGTATGAGGCGGTTTTGGGCGGGTGTGAGGACATCCGCGCCAAGAACCGTGGTGGCCGCAGCCCCCACTGGGCTTTCAGTGCGGCAGAATCTAGGCGTAACCCCGATGGCGCCGTGCACGGTGGCCCGGAGGGATATTGTTGAAGTACCTAACGTCCCTCCTCAGAGCGCACCCCCGACGGAGGAGACATGCGAACTCTCATTACGGGCAGTGCCCGAGTGTTGCCGTCACCGACGGCCAACGCTCGTGGGGGTTGGAGAGAATCAAGGGAACATCATGGGGAGGGCGTCCCGGAGCCCCTGTATCTGCTCCTCGCTTTGTTCAAGCTCCGCCGCTCCGAGAAAGGAGTCGTTGAGGGCCTTGGAACGAGCTAGCCCCAGCCCCCTCCAGCCCGCTTATTGTCAAGTTCTCCCATTCTCTTTATGCCAATAAGAGCACGGGTTGACACTTCCCTCTAGCTAGTTTTAGGATGGGTCCACCTGGGCCTCTGATTGTAGGACTAGCTGGTAGGAATAATTGTAAAACAAGCTTGCCTGAGCCTCTGATTGTAATCTGTAAATTTTTCTTTATGAAATAATATAAAATCTTTCTCTTTTTTTTTTTTTGCTGATAAATCTCTTGTCTTCCAATTTTTATCTTTCTGCAATGTTCTTCTTTTTGATAGTTCTTTTTTTTTTTTGCATCACCGCCGATCTTCCATAGAATGGTTACTTAGGATGGTCACCCGTTGCGCCCACCGGTGCACTAATCCTCCCCACAGACGGCGCCAATTGTGGGGACTGGGTTTTCTTTTGGCTGCCCAAGCCCAATGGACCCGGGTCAAAAGCCCAACGAACCCCGCAATGAATTTGTAGAGAGTGGGTTGAAGGTCTAGGTACCCGCCGGCGCTCGAGTGGCGTGGATTCCGGCCTCTTTTATTTAAAGAACAAAGGATTTAGATAAAATTACATCTGGGATGGGCTCCTCGGCCCGCGGCCGAGGAGGCTCTCACCCCTTTTCTCTCTCTTATTCATTCTTTTTCTTTTTCTCCAGAATCCCCCCCAACCAACCAACCTCCCTCTATCTCAGGAGGGATCCCTTTACATTATATATCCCCCTTACAATTGATCCTCGCCCTACATGTGTTGAGCGATTAGGCTCTTTGATTAGATGCTTGTCCCATCAGCCGCCTTCCCAGTCTCTTTGGGAGTCACGGCCTCCAAGGTGATACTGGTGGAGGTCCCTTCCTCATTAATGCGGCCAGGATGATTGTCAGGTGTATTTAATGCTGAGGTGACCGTTTGGTTCGAGCCTATCCTTTAAACCCTCGGACGTCCGATGATGAGGTCGTCCTCGGACTTGGATTGTCTCCTCTGCTCGGGCCTTCGGCCCAGGAACGTAGTGGGCTGGGCTGCCAGATTATTGGGCCCCACAGTATTTTAGCCACAAAAAAAAAAAAAAAAAAAACTATTTTACTACCAAAGAACCAAAAAATCATGTGTTGTTGGAGAAGCTAATGCTAATTTTTTTCAACTAGAGTAAACTGGTATAAATACCAGTTGACTATAGCAAGTTGTTAAAAATAAAATACAATATTTTATTAATATTATATCTCTTCCTTCAATTAAAAAACTCAAATTCTCTCACTTCCTTTATTATTTTAATGAATTGTTTATATTATTTTAAATGAAGTTAAAAAAAAAAAATTAGAACATTTGATATTGGTTGTATTGTAAAGTAGGGTGGTAAAATTGATAAAGTAATTTTTTGAGGTGCTAAAAGTTAAAATTTTTAGCACCACCAATGTGAATGCTCTAAGCCTAAAAAAAAAAAAAAAAAAAAAAAAAAACCTAGCTAGCCTAGTATTAAAAAAAGACATTATTTTGTTTTTGTTTGTCTTTGTTGGTAAATGATTGCATCTTAATGTATTTAGAAACAACGATTGTGAATATTTATAATTTTTTAATACTATATAGATGCCTATTTGCAGTATTTTTTTTTTTTTTATACTCCGGTCTCCGCTAACTTAAACTCCTAGGTCTTTTCCTGCAAATAATTAGTTGAAGGATAGCTGTGATCACTAACATATTGCCTATCCTTTTCTTCTTCTTTTTTCGTTCATTTCTTCTTCTTTTTTTTTTTCTTTTTTTTTCTTTTCTAAATAAATTACATTATGTAGCGCTCCTCTATAAATTAAAAAAAGAAAAAGAAAAAACCTAGTGCTAAAAAAATACCAAAATCAATTAATATGGCATTTCAAGGCTATCCAGTCTTAGGCGTTCTAGTTCTTCATAGCTTATTGACTAATGGCGTTGCTGACTCACCAAGCTATGACACTGCTTCAATCAACTGGACCAGTTTTCCCAAAGGTCTAATTTTTGGGACAGAAAGTCGAGTTTCAAAAGAGAAGTATTTCCCTAATTAGTTTGGAAAATGGGGCAGAATGCTACTTATTTTGCCCGAAAAGGGCAAAGGCCAATTTTGTCCGTAATTGATTTGCTATAAAGTGATTTACACTGGCCTTGACTTTTAACTAGCTCTTGGGTGCTAGAGTATCCATAATGTTAGTATTACACATTTTCACATATACTTTGTTACAATTATTCTATGTTGCAAATTGTGAATAGTGGGAAAAAAAAATTTGTGGGTTTACATTATAGTGACGAACAGTCAATCACAGCTTGCCCCATGAGATAGTTATGAAAAAATGTGTATAAAAATGAGTAGTGCTAGCATTATTGTGAATATATTTACATGTCTGAAGAATGGTTTAAAAAACCAGATTATAATCCGATCTGGTTACTATTAAATATTGGAAATTGGAAGGTTAAATCGGAGTAACCGTGGACTAGGGAGGTTCGACCAGTTATGCAGTGGTTTGCTTAAAATACCATAATACATCAGTTTTGACTAGATGGCAAAGATTTGAGCCATTGACCATGGCCGTCTTTTGACAACGTCTACAAGAAGAATAGAAATCTTTGGAGGCTGGAGATGAATAGATCCATTATTACGAGGAAAAGGAGGCACAATACTTGTGAATTGATTGAAGGATATGAACGCACAGTTTTCTGATAAATTATCTCTAACATTTATTTTTTATTATTAGTTTATTACTTATTAGAGTCTTTTTATGAACACACACTTATTTTTTTTAGAGAGCTTCAGCCTATGACGTTCGCTTATAATGATATCTCTTTATTATCAAACCAAAATACCAATAAGTTTTTAGTGTAGATGGAGATTGAACCACATATCTCTTAAAATTGATTGATGACATGACTATTAATATTTGATCATCTTGAAATTTTGCAAGCATGGATCATATATAAAGATAATTTAATCTAACAGTAAATTTGTCAAAAATAACATCTAACCAAAAAATATTAAATGGTGTAACATTATTTAAAGTTACATTATGTGTAACTTAAACCAAACTCTACCCTTATTGTGGAAATGAAAGATTATTAGTGCAATTTAAGATTCTCTAAAAGTTTTAGCCGTAATTTCATACTAAGATTTTTAAAATTTTAACAATAAGTTATTTAGATTTTGTTACATAATTTGTTTGTTTTTAGACTCCTTAAAACACAACCAGATTAACCTAGTTAATTAGCCAAATGATTACTTAGCAAAATTATGCAGATCTAGGTTATCACAGATAAATCATATCAATGTAAAGTGCGGAAAATAAAGAATACAAAGATATGATGACTTATGAAAACCAAACCGGTAAAAAATCTAGGGATGATTTAATCTAGCTATGCTCAAGGTAAAACTGAATCCACTTTGAAAGAATTAAAGTTTACACAATAGTGACTTAGACCACTAATATCATATTGCTACATCGAGTAGGAAACTTACTACTACGACCCCATGATAGCTCCGAGTTCACAGACTACTTCTTTCTTGGATTCCCAGCAAGTACAAGCACTCCTGCTTGTGTATCTTTAAGCTCTTGAATCTGCAATTGAATGATCACCAAATTCTTGACATAATCTTGAATCTTGGAAACCCTAAGTATATGTGAAGGCAACCACCTCTAGATCTCGCAAAAGATTCACACACACAGCATAAAGAGCAACCTCAAAACGTGGCTAAGGTTTTCCCTTTTATACTTAGAGTAAAACATAAAACCCTATACGTCAAACGAGCTTGGGCTGAGTTGGAAATCCTGCAAAAAAAACAATCTGCACGACTTTTGATCGGTCGAGTCTAATTCTCGATCGATCGAGCTAGACAGATTTACACAGTAAATCCTGCAGCAACTCGATTCCAACTTTACATAAAAAGCAAATACTTTGAGCAAATTTAAACAATACTAAAACGTTTTGATCATGGTTTGCCAACATTACAAAATCAAGTTCTAATACATTAGTTCCTAATTCTTAGAACCTAACATAATTAATAACTTAAATAAATATCAAAATAATACCAATAATGTTTAGATTTAAATATTAGGCTAGATTGCAAACGTACTCCCTATATAATTTGGTGACTTTTGCATTTTATGTTTAGGGATGATTTTCGGGATTTTGTTGAGCTTTGCTTTATGGAATTTCATGATCGTGTTAAGCATTGGACCATATTAAGGGCACGTTTGTTACACTGTAATAGACCCTATAATGGAATAGCTATTCATGGGGAATAGGTATTCAGTTGTGTTAGGTTCTAAAGACTTAGGATTTGATGTATTTAGAATTCTAATGTGTAATGTTGGCAAACCATGATCAAAATAATATGTTTAATCTTGTTTAGGCTTGCTCAAAATTGTGTAATTCATGTAAAGTTGGAATCGAGTTGCTGCAGATGTATTGGTGCATTTCGGCCTGGCTCGATTGATCGAAAGTCGGCCAGAATTTTTTTTCTGCAGAATTTCCAACTCAGCCCTACCTCGTTAAACGTTTAGGGTTTTATGTTTTTGCCCTATGTATATAAGGCAAAACTCTAGCCATGTTTTGAGAGTTGCTCTGGTTGTATTGTTGCTCATATTTTGCTGTTTGTGTGAATCTCTTGTGAGATCCTTGAGGAGCATTCCTTCACATAAACTTAGGGTTTTCAAGGTAGAGATTATATCAACATCTTGATGATCAACTCAGCTGCTGCCATTGGAGTTTAAAGAAACACAAGCAGGGATACTTGTATCTTGATTGGAGAATCCAAGAAAGAAGGTGTCCGTGGATTCGGAGCTTGCACGTGGTCGTGTCAGTAAGTTCTACTGGTGGGTAGCATTAGGAAGTCGAGCGTGGGTGCTTGTAAGTCCTTTTGTATGAATTTCGATTCTTTCATATAGTGAATTCAAGTTTACCTTAAGGATAGTTAGGTTAAATCCTCCCCAGGTTTTTTACTGGTTTGGTTTTCTTGGGTGATCATATCTTTGTGTTCTTTATATTTCCGTTACTTTATTTCTTGATATGTTATTTGATTGTGTTAACCTAAATTTACATAATTTGACTAAGTTAATCACTTGGCTAAATAAACTAGGTTAATCCAATTGTTGTTTTAAGGGATCTAAAACCTAACAAATTGTAATATTATCAAGGATTGACCTTATTATCTTTACATAACAAGTTTATGTACCTTGTTTAGTTTTGATGAGCTTATTTATTACACTTGACTAGTTGAAACTTTGTAGTGCGTGTTGAGTGGGAAAGATGTTTATGGTGTTTATCTCTTTGTCTTAATCTTGAAGTCACATGTTATTTGACTGTCGGACTTGATCCTTTTGAGAAAGGCAAAAATAACCATCTCACCACTGTTCACTATCCAATCATGAACACCTTAGTGCATATCGTAAGATTTTGTGCTCGAGAAAGTGTAGCACATGTACAAAAAGAACATAAGGTGTAGCTTCGGTTTAATTGCTAAATGCTTAAAATCGGTGTGTACTATTAGGCTTGATGCCAAATCACATAATTAAAATTGGTGTGTACATTATCCTGACTTTTTAATAAGTTTCTGATTAAATTAAAATTGGTGTGTATATTATGAGGCAAAATCAAGAAACTTACATGATTGCAAGCTTTTGTTCTAAGAGATGTGAGAGTTATAAGATGTAACTCTTTAGGTAATAGTCTCTTTTAAATTCTATGTGATGAATTTTGTAGACTTTGTAATTGATTGCTATTCACATATCACCTCACATGTATCTCAAGTTTTTAGTAGTTGCATACACTACACAAGTTACTCTTTGCTAAACTTGGTACATTATATTGTGTGTGATTTTGTTGTGGCCATCCAAGATTAAAAGTTCCTTGATCTTAATGCAAAATGTGTTTAAAGTTTGAAAATTTGGAAATTCTAGAGCTTGAAGGTACCCGAATTGGGGATTTTGTTCAAATTTGGTTCAATTAATGCAATTGGCTTGTTGAATTGATGTAATTGATAATTATATTGTGTATTCTAGCTTGTGCGATGATCAATTGGTCAATTTTTTCCTAAAAACTTAACAAGTGGTTTTAAATTTTTGGAGTTCTATTAGAAACTCTATGCTCAAGCCGATTTTGTGAATTTAACTTATATTGAACTTAGTTTCACTGCATTAGAGCATGCATCATGACCTATTTTTTCATGCATCATTTATATTTAGGATTCACATGCATTACATTGATTTTTGTATCCATCTTGCAGTTTTGCAGTTATATCTCTAATTGTTTTCACACATAGCATACATACACTTTGCTAATTGGGTACTCAACTTGATTTAAAAATTGATTGATTAATTTTTGAGTTTTGTACATTTTAGTATATGCTATTTCTTATGTGTGAACTGCAGAAAATATTTTTCTTAAGAGATATGATGGATAATCAATGTGCAAATATTTTTCTCTATTCATGTAATTGTTTATGGGTCACATAGTGTCAAGTTTGCATTTATTGAAATAGAGAATATTTTTTCATATGCATCTTCACCTTAGTTTTTAACTTTGGTTTGTGTGTTTTTATTTTCCCCACCTCCTAAAGTTTCCCCAAAACTGTTTTTTCTAAAAATTTGTTTTGTTTTTCCTATTTTTATAGGAGGAGATTTTTTTTAAACCTTTGTTGTTCATAGGGGGAGTTGTCTCTATTTTCTATAGAGTTGAAGTGGTTTGTGTCCCCTTGATTCTCTATTTTCTCTTATCCTTTATTGTGTATGGTGACTATTTATTCTTTGTATAAATTGTCTTTATCAATACGTGACAAAAAGGGGGAGAAATTATTGATTTATTTATGGGAATCATGTTTGTCTTGTTTAGGGGGAATTGAAATTATTTTTGAAATGGAAGAATATAAATAAAAACTTTTTGTTGTATCTAACTTAGGAGGAGAGTTAGTTTACTTATGTTTTTATTTCTGTTTCGTGTTCACTGCTCATTGATTTATATTTATGAGTTATTCATGATATATGTCTTTATTTTGTGTTTTGTGAAGTCAATAATTTATTTGTTGATTTACTGTTTTTCTGTCACACATGCGTTTATGCGTTTTGTTTAGTGTTTCAGGAATATATAGGTTGATTCAATTGAGCTGCTGTCTACACTTGCAACTGATAGATAGTAGTTAGGATTGAATTTGTGTTGTGAACATTATTTTTTGTAAAGGGCTTTTATTTGTAAACTTTGAGTTTTTAATTTGTGTTTTGTCACGGATTTCAAAAGGGGGAGTTTGTTAGGTTCTAAAGACTTAGGATTTGATGTATTTAGAACTCTAATGTGTAATGTTGGCAAACCATGATCAAAACAATATGTTTAGTCTTGTTTAGGCTTGCTCAAAGTTGTGTAATTCATGTAAAGTTGGAATCAAGTGGTTGCAGATGTATTGGAGCATTTTGACCTGGCTCGATCGATCGAAAGTCGGCCAGAATGTTTTTTCTACAGAATTTCCAACTCAGCCCTACCTCATTAAACGTTTAGGGTTTTATGTTTTTACCCTAGGTATATAAGGCAAAACCCTAGCCACGTTTTGAGAGTTGCTCTGGTTATATTGTTACTCATATTTTGCTGTTTGTGTGAATCTTTTGTGAGATCCTTCATGTACTTTCCTTCACATAAACTTAGGGTTTTCAAGGTAGAGATTATATCAACATCTTGATAATCAACTCAGTTGTTGCCATTGGAGCTTAAAGAAACACAAGCGGGGGTGCTTGTATCTTGATTGAAGAATCCAAGAAAGAAGGAGTCCGTGGATTCGGAGCTTGCACGTGGTCGTGTCAGTAAGTTCTACTGGTGTGTAGCATTAGGAAGTCAAGCGGGGGTGTTTGTAAGTCCTTTTGTATGAACTTCGATTCTTTCCTATAGTGGATTCAGGTTTACCTTGAGGATGGCTAGGTTAAATCCTACTCAGGTTTTTTACCGGTTTGGTTTTCTTGGGTGATCATATCGTTGTGTTCTTTATATTTCCGCTGCTTTATTTCTTGATATGATTATTTGATTGTGTTAACCTAGATTTGCATAATTTGACTAAGTTAATCACTTGTCTAAATAAACTAGGTTAATCCAATTGTTGTTTTAAGGGGTCTAAAACCTAACAAGTTGTTTGGTTGTGTTTTGTTGCAGGGAATAGCTATTCATAAAGGAATGACTATTCTTTAAAATGAAGAATAATTATTCTTTTAAAAAGCTATGTAATCTCTATTCCTTAACTCTGCAAATTTAAAATTCCTACTCTCCATGTTAGATTTAGACCCACAAACAACAATTAGGTAGGTCCCTTTTTTGCCCCATGTTAGATTTAGAACCACAAACAACAATTAGGAAGGTCTTGCTATATTTCTCTAGCAAACACTCTCAATGAGTATTGATATCTTGCTAGTCCTTGGGATATTGGGATATTAATAGATGATTATGGAATTGAAGGATTACAGTTTCGCAATTGACAATATATTATTTTTTTTTTTAATTCAACAAAACTGGGTATCTTATTACAGAATGAAAACAATGAAGTACAAATGAAGGTCCAAATCAGAAAACAATATTACAATCCACAAGAGTTGGGGATATTTGCCATTTCTTTTTAATATTAATATTAATAAAAAAATTATATTAATTGATCTTTTCCATTTTTTATGGGGATATTTGCCATTTCTTTTTTGAATCATGGGCTTTTTCCTCACAATCATTTTTGTTTTTAACATTTATGTAGATATTAATTTTGAACAAACAACACATGTATTAATTGTAAAATTATTTAATTTGTACTTCATAAAATGTTAAAGGTAGAACCACAAAAATTGTAAATATAAATTTAAAAAAGAAGGGTATTTTAGGAAATTGAATTTAACTGGGCTTTCACTTCAACATCTTTATTTTGTTGTCACCAAATAAATGAATAGTAATAATTATTCCATTACAACTTCTTTTATTCCAAGTAATACTTATTTTTATTCCTATGTAATTACCATTATAATGTACCAAACGTGCTCTAAATGATCTATGGAGCTACAGTCTAGGTGGTTATGCATACAGGGCGTTAGCACTAGGTTGATGTTTTGATTGGCAACAGTTATTTTGACAACTCACCGAACAAATTTGAGATCTTGTTGCTTGATGTCAAATTCACCTCCTGACTGTAAGCATCATGTACTTGAATGCCCTGTAGGCCAAAAATATATACAAAAACTAGGCTCATGTACTTGAATGCCCTGTAGGCCAAAAATATATACAAAAACTAGGCTTACTTATATAAGTGTTAGTTTTTCTGTTTTTTGTTAAGTGAAGACAAAAGATGAGTGGATGATATATTATACCTTTTAATCCAATTCTTATCTTAATAGAGTATGAGGAGAGAAAAACAATTATAAAAATTGATATTTGAATGAAATGGAGTTTAAATAAATAGAAAAAATAGGTTTTATACTAAAATATATAATTTTTTTTTTTCAGGAGCTAATGTAAATGGTCAAAGTTTGTAACTTGGAGGTTATCTATAATTCTAAAGAAAAAGAAAAAAAAAAAAGCTTTTATGCTAAAATATATCAATTTTTTTTCCAGAAGTTGATGTAAATAGTCAAACTTTGTAACTTGGAGGTTATCTATAATTCTATAAAAAAAAAATAGACTTTTATGTTAAAATATATCATATATTTTCCAAAAGCTATTGTAAATGGTCAAAGCATGGTTTTAAAAACCAATATGGTCAAAAAACCAAAGTAGGGAGTGGTTACCAATTTTACGGTCAAACTAAGGTCCGATCGGTAGTCGAACCAGTGATGTCATAAATAATTAATTAATAATTATAAAAATAAATAAATAGTTTTATAACTAGTCATTTTAACTAAAAAATTAAATATCATAAAGAGGTTAGGTGTAAAGCATTTTAGTATATATTAATTTTTCAAATAACAAAAAGTAAGTGCACCCATGGATAACAATATCATTACCCACTTGATTTTTTTTCCCACCTTTCCTACACTTACACGTTGTTATCACACCCACTACACATTTTGAAAACCTACTACATCCACACGTTTTGTTCAAACTTCAAACAAGAATTATGTACTTAGTTTCCTTCCTATCTAACTTTTTGCTAAATTTTCATCACTCTCTTCAATATTGTCTCTCTCAGTCTCTTCGTCAATATGGGTCTGCGCACGAGTAGCAAACAATGACTAAAGCAGACAGATCAAATCATTGTAAATCTGCTTCGTCTTTAGGCTCCTTCCTCAACCAAAAAAGAAAAAAAGAAAAAAAAGAAGGAAATCTAATGTTTTTAAGGTCACTGTAGGTGTCTTAGACTTCACCACTTTAGGCTTAAGAGAATTTTCAAAATCAAAATCAAAATTTCTCCCCTTAAATTTGAAACAAGATCTCTCTCTCTCTTTTTATATATATAACACAGCATATGAGGTTCTTATGAAGAACTGCTAAAAATTGGTTTAACCGTACCGGTTTTTGATTTTGCCAATTGGACTGGCGGTTTCTAATTTTTAGTGATTTTTTCTCTTATTTTTAGTTTTTAATAACAACTGGACTGGATTAAGGTTCAGTTGCTAGTTAAACCGGCCAATCTGATTTTTAAAACTATAGGTCGAAGTTTGTAACTTGGAGGTTATCTATAATTAATTCTATAGAAAAAAGTACGCTTTTATGTTAAAATATATCAACTTTTCAAGAGCTGTTGTAAATGGTCAAAGTTTGTAACTTGGAGGACATCTACAATTCTATAGAAAAACAAAATAGGCTTTTATGCTAAAATATATCAATATTTTTCCAGAAGTTGAATAAATGGTCAAAGTTTCTAACTTGGAGGATATCTATAATTCTATAGAAAGAATAGGTTTTTATACAAAAATATATCAATTTTTTCACGAGCTTCATGAGTTGTTCTAAATGATCAAAGTTTATAACTTGGAGGATATCTATAATTCTACGTGGTACATACAATGTCAAACAATCAATTGAAGGCATGGTTTTAAAAACTAGTACGGTCAAAAAATTGAAAAGGAAGTAGTTCTTGGTTTTTTAGTCTAATTGAGGCCAGACCAATGGTTGAATTGAATGATGTCATAAATAATTAATTATAAAAATAGTTAATAAAAATATATAATAAGTTTACTACTTATAATATTATGTTAAAAAATATAAAACATATTTTTAAATAAATTATTTGAGTTTTACATCTTACATTTAGAGAAAAAAAAAATTGCCACTGTTTCAAGATTTTAAGATTTTTCACTTAATTAATTAATAAAACTACTATTTCTTTTTAATCATAATTTTCTTAATGAAAAAAAAAAAATCAAAGGTAAGGGTTAAACTTTGGGCTTTCATAGTTGTGGCTGTTATTGATTCTCAAAAAGCAATGCAAAAAAGAGTGTGTGTGGCTCTTGTTGCGTTATTGTCTATTGTGTGCACTTTGGACACTGAACAAGTAGAGCACAGCACAGTACACTGCAAACCAGCCTCTCTCTTACAAATCAAGAATAAGCTCTTATAAGGAAAATGGATCAGTTTATTTTTTTAATTTTCGTGTGTTTTGTGGTCCTCTCTCAAATCCAAAAAAATATTTTCAACCATCCTCTCTCTCTCTCTCTCTATCTGCCTATGAAGAATGAAGATATCTGTTTACTCTTTGCCTCTCTCTCTTTGTGAAGATCTGTGTTTTCAGGCAAGGTTAGGAATTTTGACTGCTCCAAGAAGCTAGCTTTGATGCCAGCCCTCAGTTATCACTGGAAGACGCAGATCTAAGGAAAAAAAGAAGAGAAGATCTTTGATGCAAAACGTTTGGTTTCAATCTTTCAATCTGTTTCACCCATTTTGCAAAACCGTACACAACCGGTTCAACCATACCGGTTCTCGGTTTTTCCGGTTGAACCTACTATTACCGGTTATTTTCTATTTTTCTTTAATTTTTAATTTTTATAAATAACCAAACTGGATTGATGCTCGGTTCTGATTTAACCGGTTGAACCTGCCGGTTCGATTTGGATTTTAAATCCCTGGTTGAAGGATAACTATGAATCTATGATGAAAAACATATTGCACATGTTTTTTCTTTTTCTTTCATCTCTATTTTTTCCTTTTCTAAATAGATAAGAAGGACTGACTAACATACTGCATTATTGCTTATCCTTTTCCATGTGTTTTTCTTTTTCTTTCATCTCTAGTTTTGTCATAGTTTGACTAACATATTGCTTGTCCTTTTCCTTTTTTTTTTTTTTTTTTTTTCATCTCTATTTTATTTTTCTTAATAGATTATGTAGTGCTCCCCTATAAAAAAACCGGCAGATTCTACCTAGTACTACACACACCAAAAAACCCCAAAATCAATTATGGCAATTCAAAGCTATCTAGTATTAGGCCTCCTAGCTCTTCTTGGCTTATTGACTAATGTTATTGCTGTCCGTTACCCTGCTTCACTCAACCGGACCAGTTTTCCCGAAGGTTTTATTTTTGGGACAGCAGCAGCAGCTTATCAGGTAACTAAGTCACAATTTTCTCTATGTTAATTTGTATCATAAATTTTTTTTTTCAAATGTCCTGGGATGTAAAGCATATGAACAATATTATTATGTGCACGTGTTATTTTTCAAATTTCTAGTATGAAGGTGCAGCAAAAGAAGATGGTAAAGGACCAAGTATATGGGACACTTACACTCATGAACATCCAGGTCTCTTTTTCTTTTTCTCTCCAACAACATGAAACTTGATAATATGAATTACCAATGAAATATTAAGCAATACTACGATGAAATTTAATTCCGGAAAAAAATTATTTCTAGGCCTCTCCATTTCGTTCATTTCATTATTAATTTTTTTTTTTTTAGATTTACAGAATTTCGTGTTATTTAAACTTTTGAGTAACATGATAGTCTATACACTTTTAGAATTATAATTTTTTTTTCCTGAATCAATAAAAGTAAAGGAATACAAAATGAAGAGATTATTAAGTTATGATCAACACAATATTTTCATAACAATTTCGCGATAAAACTTAGGAGTTTAGCTAATATGTGTATATATATATTTTTTTTTGTTGAGAAACGGTGTTTAGCTAATAGTGGTTGGTTATAAAGCGACGTAAGTGGTGAACCAAGATGGGAACTAGTTATGAGACTATGAAGGTGTTTGAGAATACTTATCCTGATTTGATTTTTTTAAAAGAAAAAAAAGAAAGAAAGAAAGCAAAACAACAACGACGTAAAAAGTAAAACTTCACATTCCTATCTTTTGGTACTTATTTTTCTTCATTTCCCCCTCTCAGCCTTCCTTTCTTCCATAACTAGTTCCATTTTCCTTATGGCTCTAATTACTAGTTCTTAAACAGTAAAAGTAAAAAAAATCCTTTGGTTTTCTCTAAATACAGTATTAACTTGCAATGGACTTGCAGATTGGATAAAGGATGGAAACAATGCAGATGTAGCTGTCGATCAATATCATCTCTACAAGGTAAATATGTTGTTTCGTGTTCATAATATAAATTGGAAAGAAAGAAAATCACTCATATTAATTAGCAACTAATTACCACGTTTTCTCCTACAAACTTGAATTTCAGCCCTTAATCCTCATACGATCATACCCCTTATGGAGTAATCATCACACCAAAGGTGTGCAATGATATAGTTTGGTTTCCAAGTATTTGTTTTTTGTATATGGAACCCCTCAAAAATGCTTTGTCCGGAGAAGGAAAAAAACAAAAACATGTCCAAAATAACATCACATTGAGGGATTCACCCCACTTTTTTTAGTTTTTTACGAAGTTAACATCACATTTGTTAATAAAAACTTTTATCTTGTCCCACAATTTTAGCTCACGGCATTTTAAATGCTATCCCAAACTTTTTCCTTTTGATTTCATTGAAACACTAAAGCCTTTACTGTACTCAAACACCAAAGCCTTTACTATCCTTCTTTTCTTCTCCATCTCTTTGGCATTTTTGTTTCATACTATGGGTTTTCTCTGCATATTTAAATTTAAATACTTCGAAGAATAAAGAACAAAAAGGATGAATTCTAACAATTTATATCTGTTGCATGTGATTATACATTGCAGAAAGATATTCGGATTATGAATAAGATGAATTTAGATGCATACAGATTCTCAATCTCATGGTCTCGAGTACTACCAAGTAAGATTATCTTTTCATAAACCAATAAAATGTTAGATCCATGCAATGAAAAGGACATAAAAATGGGTACCATCAAGTACACATTTTAGGTTGGAATGCATTGGCTATTGTTTTGTGACCACATTATGTTCCTAACAATCTCATTTTTGGGACTAATTTCAGAAGGAAAACTAAGTGGCGGTGTGAATCGGAAAGGAATCAAGTATTACAACAAGCTCATCAATAGGCTTCTAAGCAGAGGTCAAGATTCAATATTCAAATTCCAAAGTATCATTAACTTATTTTAGTTCTTATAATTCACACTGTATTTTTCTATTACTGAATGCAGGTATAAAGCCCTTTGTAACAATCTACCATTGGGATCTTCCCCAAGCCTTAGACGATGAGTATGGTGGTTTCCTAAGTCCAAAAATTGTGTAAGTGAATGATTCAACAACAATTTACCCTAAAAAAAGAAAGAATAATTCACCAAATAATCCACCCCTCTTCTCCATCCAATTATTAGCCCTATAATATATAATTATGATGTTAAAAGACTCTCATTTTAGGTTTCAAAATAGAAAAGAAAGATTGAGGACATCAATATTAATTATTAAGTGATAACCAACTATTTGTGTCAAAAACCTTAAAATTTTAAATTTATCCATTATTTTAACACTAGCATATAACTTATGCAAATGCATGGATGTATTTAAAATTAAACACAATTTTTATTATAAAAATATAAATAATTAGTCAAATTATTATAAAAAAAAAATAGCATGTAACACATGTATAAAGATAGATACATTTAAAATTAAACACAATTTTTATCATAAGAATATAAATAATTAGACAAATATTTTTTTAAGTAAATGTATAGTCACATATTAAAATTCTTACCTAAATTCAATACTACTTATGATCAATTTTTTTTTTCTTCTAATTTTTAATAAGATAGAACGTGTGGTGATCTTTGTTGTGTGGTGATTTTTATTGAGTATATGTGATTTTTTTTTTAAAAATTTTATAGTTCATTAATATTAGATTCTTAGTATTTTGCACTCATCAACTCATTTGGCCCAAAAATTATAAAACTTAAGTGGACACATGGCACAAATTTAAGTAGATAATTATGGTGTGGTTCCCATATAAATTTAGATACATGACATAAAATTGGATACTAATTTCAAATTCTAATTGAAATTTCTCTAAGTTTTACCTCTCTCTCTCTCTCTCTCTCTCTCTCTCTCTCTATATATATATATATATATATATATTATTTATAGATTTCAAATCTCCTTGATAAATGGGGCCTAGTTCATCAATGGAGCCTAATATATGAGATTTTTAATTTTTTAAAATAGGATGAAGATTGGAGAGACAAGTTCAAACTCATCACTATGTTATTCTAATATATGCATCTAATATTCAGTGATGATTTCCGGGACTATGCGGAACTTCTCTTCAAGGAATTTGGTGATCGGGTAAAGCATTGGATCACTCTAAATGAGCCGTGGAGCTTTAGCAATGGTGGTTATGCAGAAAAATCGTTAGCGCCAGGTCGATGCTCTACCTGGCAAAATCTAAATTGCACTGGTGGGGATTCAGGGATAGAGCCATATTTGGTGACACACCACGAGCTGCTTTCTCATGCAGCCGCTGTTGAAGTGTACAAGAAAAAATATCAGGTTTGACTAACAAAACTTTAACATATTAACACCAAATATTTTCAAGTTACACTAAATGGCACTAAATGTACGCCAAGAGTTTTGTAACTCGACTTATCCTAGTGTCTCAATATTGGAGATGTTTAGGATTTAAATCCTCTCCATTGTAACTATATCAAATCTATAATTTTTTTTATAATAAAAAAAATTCCTAAATGTACATGGTTGGTTAAACTTGGTTTACAGATGATACAAGACCATCGTAGTAGCAATTTCTGAAACTGATTTGAACAATTGTAATGTAGTTTAACTTAGACAAATATACAAAATTCCATGCAAAAGCTTCGAGTGTAAAAAAATGTTCACCATGCAGGCAACACAGAAAGGAGTGATAGGGATAACGCTAATAAGTCACTGGTTTGTGCCGTTCTCTAATGCAGAGAGAGACCAGAGGGCTGCGCAACGTGGCCTTGATTTCATGTTAGGATGGTAAGTTATGCTTTATGGTTTTTTATTTTACATTTTACTATAATTTAACACTTGCCATTTGAAGTTTCTCAAAAAAAAAAAAAAAAAAATTGCCGTTTGAGATAGTCTCAACCTATGGCTCTTTATTATCTATCAGACTAATAGCTCTTTATTATCTGATAATAGCTCTTTATTATTTATCAGACTAATACACCTATAAGTTTTTGATGTAAGTAGGGATTAAACCTCAAATTTCTTATTCAACTATTAGATACTTAATTTATCAGTTAACTTAATTGGAACCTACGATGTCAAAGTCATATAATAAGTCATAGTGTCATACTACTAAAATACTCATACTCGTCACTCGATAAAGTATAAACCTATTTGGGCAAAAACGTTATCGAATTACAAATTTATTGGGCAAGAACCAAGAAGTCCGCTTTGAGAACCTTCCCTAGCTTGTCTGAAGTTTTTTATCATTTAAATGGCCTAAATTTTCTTTCATTTTCTTCTTTTCCTTTTCCTGCTTCTTGTCACTAAAATGCTTCCAAACGCACAATATTTCTTTTAATATTCTTTTTGGCCATTAAGATGAAGTTGACACTTTCCAATTGAATCATACCACCTTTTGGTGGCTTTCTTTAGAATTTGTTCAACATAAGTATGTACAAATTTTATAGATTAATAATATGCATAAATTTTAAAACTTTTATTGTTATTGCAGGTTTATGGACCCATTGACAAATGGTGACTATCCACATAGCATGAGATCTCTCGTCAAAGATAGATTACCCAAGTTCACCAAAGAGCAATCCAAACAATTAAACGGGTCATTTGATTTTATAGGATTAAACTACTATACTGCTAAGTATGCAGCTTATTCCCCTCAACCAAATGGTGATAGAGCAAGTTACCTGACAGATGCTAGTGCTAATCTTACTAGTAAGTACAAATTCAACACCTGAAGCCATGCTTATGAGTTTCTTATGTATCTAATATGGTAATAATAACTAGTACACTTTTTTTCTTGTCTTTGCAGCTTCACGGAATGGGATCCTCATTGGTCCACCGGTATGTACTAGCTAGCTAAATACATATCAACATTTTTGTTCTAGTAGTTAGAGGAAAAAAAAACATTTTTATTTTAGCATATTGACAGTACTCAATGGCCCAGCCTTCTAGAAATTTCATATAAAAAATAGTAAAGATACTACCAATTTTATAACAGAAAAAATAATAATTATAAATTAATATGGTAATAAATATGATTGATGCTAGATCATTGACATAATGAATATCGTAAATTTTTTTTTTATTATCTTTTATCTTGCAATTAAAGATAAACATATTGTGTTTTGGCCTTATGTTAGTATCCTTAAAAAATTGCAGGCTGCTTCAAATTGGCTTTATGTTTATCCTAGAGGATTTCGAGATATTTTGCTCTACGTAAAGAAGAAATACCACAATCCACTAATTTACATCACCGAGAATGGTGATTTCCTCTAACTTCTTTTTTCTTCTATTATCCCACAAGGTCATGAAAAGTTGGAACACTATTGGTAGTTATTAGATTTCCATTTGAAGCTAAATTCCCCCAACTATATTTGTAGGATATGATGAGTTCAATAATGCCACCTTGTCGCTCAAGGAAGCCCTTGCTGATTCCATACGAATTGACTATCACGATAAACATTTTGTGTATCTTCATAGGGCTATCAAGTAAGTGCAATCTCTCTCTCTCTCTCTCTCTCTCTCACACACACACAATTACACAATTAATTATAGAATTCTAATTGGATGTCACTGCTTTCTTTGGTATATATAGGGAAGGCGTTAATGTTAAGGGATACTTTGCATGGTCATTGTTGGACAACTTTGAGTGGTCCTCAGGTTTCAGTGTTCGATTCGGACTCAACTTTGTAGACTACAAAAATGGGAATAAAAGATATCCTAAACATTCTGCCCGTTGGTTCAAGAATTTCCTCAAGAAGTAGACACGAATTATGCTCAAATTATGAACTATCTATTAGCATTGGACAGTCTCCAAACAATAAAGCAAAGATAATTTCTTCTCCATTTTTATGCTCTTTAAATTATGTATAACTTGTATGGAGTACAAGACTCTAATGCAGTAATGCTTGTTAAATGATATATTATTTTATGAGTTTTACACAAGATTTTTTATTTTTATCTCTCATTGGTGACCAATTACCCATGTTCACAAAAAAGCAATCCAAATTAGTAAATGTTTTTGTAATGGAAATTGTAGTGTAGTTAAGGTTGTCGTTTCATCAAGAAAAGGAAAACAAGAACACGTCAAAGCACCAATAATATATAGAAAAATATGATTGAAACTAGAATAAAGAAAGTATGGTAAAATTCAATAATTAAAATTACTAGGGCGTTGGATTTGTCTACCAATATTGTTAAGCATCCACTACCAATCTAATAGGGTACACAATTGAATAAGTAAACACATAAACTATCCGATTGGAAAATTTAGAAATAAGATTTATTAATAAAACTCTCTTTCGTTCATTATATTCATCTATTGTTTCAACAATTTAGTCTAGAAAATAATAACTTTGCCAGAAAAACTCAAGAACAATGCATGCCCTAGAGCCAATACTATGGCAAAAGTAATATATTACAAGATTATATACCATGTTTTGCTAAAGAGATTATAAAATTCTATTCTAACAATTAGAAAATTCTAGAATAGACTTATGAAATAATTATCAATTAAACATCAATCTATCAAATTAATTATAAAAAGAGAAAATTGATTTCAATAATCAAAACATGAAAAACATTCTTGGGTTTATAAGTGGACAACTTACAACATTGGGGATTCACCCCCTAACCCTTTCTTAGGCTTTTAAGCTTCTAGAGAAAAAAAATCTCTCAAAAATTGATGAAAATAAGGTTTTTTAGCCACCAAAAACATGGCTGCTCTCGTATTGTTTTAATATGTATAACATTCAAAACCCTAAAGTGGGTCAACTTCTAGAATGGTTTTGGCCTCGAAAAGGAAGATTTTGAAGTTTTAATAAACTACAAAGTTTTAGATATTCAAGTCCTCTTTATGTGGCCGCAAGAATCAAGTCAATCCGACATCAGAATCAAAAGATATGACCAAAATACCAAACTGGTCAGAATATTTTCATGTCAGTATTTTTTCCAACTTTAGCTCAAACAAATTTCTCCCTTTCCTTTTATGTTTCCAAACATCTTTGACTCATTAAAATTTTCAAAAGTCATTTCTCAATTGATCTTCATCCTTGGATTCTCTTGACTTCATGTCTATATGCTTAGCTCATTAGTTTTAATCTCCTACAACAGAAAAATACGTGTAATGAGTATATTTTAGAAAAAACTTGCAAACTCTCATATTTATACGTAAGTGTGAGAATAAACATAAAATAGATTGATAATGCCTACCAAAACTAAGATAATGTTGTACTTTTAAGCTTTAATCATAGGGCATTGATTTTCTTGGGCTAAACTACAATACTACAAATCATGCAGGATGCAACTTATTCTGATCACTCCAAAGCTAAAAACACAAGTTACATAGTGTGCGTTTGGCAAAAATTATTTATGCTAAATTATTTTACTATTCAACTTATTTTTGCTACTAATCATGGGTTCCACTGTACTATTTCAACTAATTTTGACATCTATCTATAGTACTTTCAACAAAAAAGTTTTCAATTTCAGCAAAATAAGTGGATCCCAAATAGACCCATAATATATTCATGAGCTAGTTGTGGAAACCTACCGCGTGACAATGTTCCTCCGAAAGGGTTTTTAGAAAACAAAGTCATGTTTGAGATTTTCTTTGTTAGAAATCATGGGTTTTGAAAAGTGAAGTACTCGTCAGTTATTTAAATTTTTTTTTTTTTTTTGAAGGGAAAACAAAACAAGAAATAAAAACCCTTTTTTATTTGATTGACTCAATGGATAAGAAAAAAGGTCTATGTCCACCAAAAATGAGCTCGGGGTCAAATTATGTTGTGGGTAGGTGTGAGACACCCATGCACGCCCGGTTTGTTTTTATTGATCTCTACTAAGTAAGTAGGGGCTATTATTAACCGAATTCATCAGATAAATTCAAACAAGTAGTAAATTTTATGGAAAGGTGGCCTAAAGCTAAATCATGCGACAAATTAAGCAATAATAATAAAAACAAAATGATAATGATAGAAAAATGGTAATAGCAATGAAATTAACAACTAGATCAAGCAATTAAATAAAAATTATATTATATAAAGCATGTCTTAGCTCTACTCGGAAAAGTTAATTTATTTTAGCCTTGGAATTTATTCTAGATAAACTATACTTTAAAAGAGATCAAACTTGTTTGTTAAAAAACGGATCAGCCCTTGAACTAATTTGTTTTTTCATTTTCTTTGCAATGCACGCGGGCTTTGGTTTTAACCAAACTCTTATTTCAATCGTGCCTAAACTACAAGATTAGCCTAAAGAAAACTCAACCTGTTGATAAGCCCATAACCAATAATGTTGAAAGACACTAAAAATTCCCTTGTTTTTTCTACTCTTAGGACTCTCTTTAAAATTTGTTCAATGGAACCTAATGATCACAGAGTGTCTTGAGACTCTCTCCCTCAAAGATTTTCCTTTTCAAAATTGGAGAGCCTCCCCTCACTAGCAGCATTCATTTTTTGTCTTTTATATATATATATATATATATTATCCTTTATTTTTTAAACACTAAAATCAAATGTTATACAAAAGAGTGAAAAAATAATTTGTGGTTAAACTTTAAAATAAAACACTGTCAGTTTAAATTAAAAAAAGAAAAAAGAAAAAGCGGGATTTATTTTGACAAGAAATAAAATGAGAATTTTTATATATTTTAAAATTAAGAATTTGATAAAATAGCTAGATGTCAAGAATGATTGAAAACATGAGTAAAAGAAAAATTAAAAGCAAAGTTAACACAAAAAGTGAGAGAGAGATTTGAGAGTTTATGTGCATCGTTCAATTGGTTCATTATTGGGAGGACGCATAGGCAAAATGATATGCATCATAATTAAGGAACGAAATAGGGTGTTTACACTAATCTTTCTTTTATGAATTCAAGCATTTGGAGCTATTATTTCAATTTTCTTATGTAACTCATACGTACTAATTAACAAGACCAAACTTTTTTTTTTCCTACTTTGTTGTGATAGCTGAGCGCAATGGGATCCTCATTAGTCTAGAGGTGTGTATGACATCCATAATATTGATGCGGGTCTCAGAATGGTTACAAAATTTTGATAAAAGTTTTTTCTTTTTCTCTGTTTTTATTTTTTGTTGCCCGTCTTCAATGGTATTTTAATCTTCACACAATTTAAAGATTAAACACACACACACACACACACACACACGAAGATGAGTTCAAGTTACACCTAGATATAACTTTAAACAATATTACACTACCCAATAACTTGTTACTTAATTCATATTTTGAGAATCCAATCGTTGAATTACATGATCTATATGTTCTTAACATGCATGCCAATTTCATATATTTTAGGTTACCTAGTAAAAAAAAACTAAGAAAAAAAAAAGGAAAAAAGTTAAAGAAAAAGAAAATGGAAAAATGGATGGAGTATTTTAAAGAGCTTGTAGTGGGTATTTATTATAAATGGTAGAATTTATTGTTGACACATGGCAAAAAGAATTGATATGTATAAATAATTATATGCCACATGACTTTATCTTTTCAACTTTATATGAATTATTGTTTTATGAATTGTTACATGACTTTATCTTTCCAATCCATTTGATATTGGGAGAGTAGTTGATACAATGCAAGCCGTGGTTTCTGATCCTATGAATAGTTTACTTGGTAGGGACTTTCAGGCAATGGAGGTGCAACAAGCTCTTAATCAGATGCATCCTACAATGGCCCCCGGCCCTGATGGTATGCCCCCTCTCTTTTATCAAAAATTCTGGTCTCTTTCTGGTGATTGTGTCACACAAGCAGTTTTGGATTTTTTGAATCATGGGGTAACTCCACCGAATTTTAATGACACCCATATTGTTCTTATCCCTAAGGTTAAGAATCCTCGTAAAATTTCTGAATATAGGCCTATAAGTCTTTGTAATATTATTTATAAACTTGCTTCAAAGACTGTAGCTAATAGGCTTAAAATTGTTTTGTCTAGCATTGTTAGTGAAAACCAAAGTGCTTTCACTAAGGGTCGATTCATAACTGATAACATTCTTGTAGCATATGAGACCATGCACCATATCAGCCAGAAAAGAACTGGGAAAGTTGGGGAGATGGCACTGAAACTTGATATGAGCAAGGCGTATGATAGGGTAGAGTGGGCTTGTTTGAAGGGTATTATGGAGAAACTTGGCATTCATAGGAGAATGGTGGAGATTATAATGAGATGTGTCAGCACAATTACTTATTCTGTTCGGATTAATGGACAACCTAAAGGGCGTATTATCCCTTCCAGGGGTCTACGTCAAGGGGACCCTCTTTCTCCTTATTTATTTTTACTTTGTGCTGAGGGCTTATCTGGTTTACTTAGACAACAGGTGGAGAGAGGCAGTATAAAAGGAGTAGCTGTTTGCCGTGGTGCTCCTCGTATTTCTCACTTATTTTTTGCTGATGATAGCCTGGTTTTTTGCTGTGCTACCTTGGAGGAGTGTGATGTGCTGTAAGAGGTTTTTTCAGTTTATGAATCAGTGTCTGGGCAACAACTGAATAGGAGTAAAACTTCCCTGTTTTTTAGTAGAAATACTTCAAGACCGATTCAGGAGGAGATACAAAGGAGGTTTGGGGTTCCAGTGATCCGGTAGCATGAAAAATACTTGGGGTTACCTTCTCTGGTGGGACGATCCAAGAGGAATACCTTCAATGATCTTAAGGAGAAGTTGGGGAATAAATTATCTGGCTGGAAGGAGAAGCTTCTGTCTAGTGCAGGCAAAGAAATCTTGATAAAGTCAGTGGCCTAAGCTATTCCGGCCTATACCATGAGCTGTTTTAAGCTTCCTGATGGTCTGTGTGATGAACTCGCTAGCATGGTGAGGCGATTTTGGTGGGGGCAGCAGGAAAACCATAATAAATTGGCATGGCTAAGCTGGGATAAGATGTGTGCACCAAAAGAGGAAGGAGGTATGGGCTTTCAAGATTTGAAGTCTTTTAACATTGCTTTGCTGGCTAAACATGGGTGGAGGCTTCAGAATTTTCCAAACTCATTATTTCACCGAGTGTACAAAGCTAAGTATTTTCCGAATTGTGATTTATTGAATGCGGCGTTGGGGAGGCATCCATCTTATTCTTGGCGTAGTATTATGGAAGCTCAAAAGGTTGTTAAATTAGGATGTCGCTGGTAGATTGGTAATGGAGGCTCGGTAAGCATTTGGAGAGATAAGTGGCTAGCCTCCTCGCCATCACATAAGCCTGCTACTGTCCCTCATTTTTTTCCTGAGGATGCCTTAGTTTCTGATCTCATTTATTCGGAGACAGCAACTTGGAAGTCAGACATAATCCATGAGGTCTTTCTTCCTTTTGATGCCGAAGCTATTCTTTCTATTCCTCTTAGTCCATCGCTGCCTGCTGATAGGTTGATTTGGGCTTACACTCCATCAGGTTGGTTTATTGTGAGTAGCACTTACCGTGTAGCTTGCCAAGCGCGGAGTGATACTCATCAGGGAGAGAGCTCGACCTCACAGCCCGTGGTGTCCTTCTGGCGATGTATTTGGAAGTTGCCGCTGCCCAACAAGATCAAAGCTTTTGCATGGCGTGCTTGTAGGAATATCTTGCCCATGAAATCCAATCTGTTTTCTCGAAGAGTAACTCAGGATGATGTTTGTGAGGAGTGTGGGATTGCTGTGGAATCCACGGCTCATGTGCTTTGGTTTTGTGCTAAAGCAAAGGAGGTGTGGACAGCTGCGAATATCGATCTTGGTCCAGACGTAGGAGAAGTGAGGGAGTTCATCGATCTGGTTTGGTATGCTCAAAACGTGAAACAGTGGTCTATTCAGGAGTTGGCTCGCTTCTTCTCTGTGGCTTGGGGCATTTGGTCCAATAGAAATGAGATTCGGGTAGGGGGGCCTCGCAAATCGGCTTCTGGTATTGCTGGCTGGACGTTGGACTATTTGGAGGAATTTCAAGTGGCAAACCATCGTATTAAGATCAAGACTCCAGAGGTAGATGTTGGTTGGGTTCTTCCTCAGCTACCGTGGCTCAAAGTCAATGTTGATGGTGCAATCTTTGAGAGACAACGAGTTGCGGGTGTTGGTGTCGTTATCAGGGACCATCTCGGGTTGGTGCGTGCTGCATTGAGCATGAAGATCCGTGCTCCCTTGGGTTCTCTGGAGATTGAAGCCAAGGCGATGGAGGAAGGAATAAGGTTTGCTTGGGATCAAGGTTTCTGTTCAGCCATTTTTGAAGGCGACTCAATGGTGGTTCATAACTCTCTCACTGGATCAATCAATTCTCCTGCTAGTATCTGCAATCTGATTTCTGGGTCTTTAATGTTAGCTACTCGGTTTAGAGATTGCTCTTTTTCTGTTGTTCCAAGGTGTGGTAATAAAGTAGCACATGGGTTAGCCCAGCATGCTAAGTCCTTATCCGAGTCTGTCATGTGGTTAGACACTTGCCCTCCTTTTGTGGAGCATTTAGTGACCTCTGATGTAATGTTTTCTTCTTCTTAATACAATTGTCGTAGTTCACATAAAAAAAAAAAAAAATTGTCAAAAGGATACGTATTACTATTGTGTGCATCCTTCAGTTTGAGGATCCAACTTTTATATTATATTATAGATGGATATCACCCTTTTGGACTATATTCCAGGCACAACTCAAGTAGCTACAGTGGACCAGCTATTGCATGATAGATTGGATCTCATTGCACTGTTGAAGCAGAAGTTGGTCTTAGCTTAGGCCAGAATGAAAGTGCAGGCTAATCAACACAGATCTAATTAGTTTTTTGCAGTTGGTGATTGGGTTTACCTCAAACTCCAACCTTATAGGCAACATTGAGTCAAAGGTTTTACTAAGCTCTCTCCTCAATTCTATGTTCCATTTAAGATTCTCCAAATGATTGGAGTTGTGGCATATAAATTGGATCTTCTTACTGCTTGTCTACTCCACCTTGTATTTCATATTTCTTCCTTGAGGTGGAAGCTGGGGGTGATAATGTTGTGCCTTTACCTACGCTTCCCCCTGTTGATTCTGCTGGTGTCCTTCATCCAAATGTAGTTACAATTCTGTAGCACAAATCCAAGCAACTTCGAAATAAGTGCATTACTGAGAGTGCAATGGTAAGGCCAATCTGTGGACAATGCCACCTAGGAGTCCCTTGGCAACATCAGTTCCCCCACCCACAAAGAGAGGGGGGGGGGGGGGGGGGGGGTGGTGTGGTGTTGTTATTGTAACCTTAATTGAGGAAGGTTTTTTAAGTGGGAAGGAACTAATAGGAGTTGTGATTGATAAATGTAGTAATTGTGATAAGAGTTGCAATTGTGTAAATGTATAGCTGTGACAGTTTGGTATTTAGTTTAGTTGCTGACAAGGTACTTGTGGATGAAAGGGTAGTTAGTTAGTTACTTGTACCAGAATTTGTACGGTACTTCCTATAAGAGAGCAGTACTCAATTATAAAAAGGTATGGATATAGTTAATGCAAATACTCTCTCTCTCTCTCTAAAGAACTACTTCTACCTATAAGAATTTGTGGATACTTATTTTATATATATATATATATATATATATATATTACAATTTCATCGTTTCTTTGCAACCTCTTTTGAGGTAGTAAGATGATAGAAGAGAAAACAAAAATATATGAGATGCGTATTATTTATTTTTATAGTTTACATGAATTTTTTAAATGTCATGTGTCTCATGTTTTAAAAGGAAAAGTAGCTAAAATACATTTTATTTTTTAAATTTTTTTCCATAAAATGTGAAAGTGATTGAATTAGAAAAAAAAAAAAAAATTTTGCAATCCAACTTAGAAATGATGAATAATATTATTGCTTATTAATAAATATTAAATTCTAATTTTGATTTTAGATATATAGTATACATAAAGGAAGCCTTTTAAGTACACCACAATTAATGACAGTCGTATAATGATTTTATTTTGATTAGAAAAATCCATACAAATTTTGAAAATAAATAAAATCCTATTCTAAAGACAAAAGATTAAAGAGTTCCAAAAATTATAGTAACATGAAAAATCTGCCATGGACCATGTTCAACATCCTACCTTACGTCATGCATATATGCGACATATATAAAAAGTTATTTTGAATCTTAAAAGGGATTTTGTTTTTTTTGGGTGTGACTCCAATCTTAAAGCTAAAACAACTATATTCCACCCTAAGGAAATATACATATTTTTGTATACTTGGAAGTTGGAAAGCATCATTTTCTTTTGCCTAATTAGATGTTGGCAAACCAAAATAGCAGTATTACTTCACAAATTTTAAGTTTTTGTTTTTTAAATACTTCTTGGATATTCTTTTAACAAACTCCATTTTCTTTAAAACGACTTTTTCCGGCTGGTTCAAATTGGCTCTATGTCTATCCAAGTGGAATTAGAGACTTCTTGCTATATACAGAGAAATTTTCACAAACCTCTAATTTATATAATAGAGAATGGCACTTTTCCTTTTTACTTTTCAATTATGATTGCATAAAGTCATGATACTAATTATAAAAATACAAAATTTGAAAGGAATGGTAGTTTGGTGTCCATTTAAATCTAAAAATCTGATACTGAATTGACAATTTCAATGATGCCTCCTTGTCCTTGTCACCTGAGGAAGCCCTTGAGGACTATCATAGAATTGATTATTACTATCGCCATCTTCAGTATCTTCATAGTGCTATCAAGTAAGTAATTAAGAACCTTCTCAAAAGAAAGTAAGTAATTAACAAGATCTCTCTCTCTTGCTCCCTCTCAGATTCACTATTAATATTGTTTTTTTAATACCAATCACAATATGCCATATTAATAATTGTGAAAAAATAAATATTGATGCCGCTAAAGTCTAATTGATCCATTTTTTGTGCAAGGATGATGTTAATGCGAAAGGATTCTTTGCGTTTTTGTTGTTGGACAAGTTTGAGTGGGATGTAGGTTACACTGTTCAGTTCAGCATCAATGATATAGACTACAAAAATGAGTTGAAAAGACATCTCAAACTCTATGCCCATTGGTTTAAGAATTTCCTCAAGAAATAGCCATGACAAATTATTGATGACCTCATGTTGAACAATCTAATGGCATCGAACCATCTCCAACTCCAACTACAAACTTTAAGATCATTTATTGTCTATTTTACAATTTATGTTCTCTGAATAACGTTTGTATTCAATAAAATAAAAAAATAATAATATTGTCACTCTCTAAGAACTCGAATAATATTTCTTAAATTATATTTTATATATATCACATGCATGAGAAGGCTCTCCGACTTATTTTGGCAATCTCACCCGACAATTTTGAGATCTTGTCGCTTATTGTCAAATTCTCCTCATTACTGTAAGCATCATGTACTTGAATGAAGACAATAGACGAGTGGATGATAGATTATACGTAACTTTTAATCCCATTCTTATCTTAATAGCGATGAAGGGACTATCTGGGCTTTTGCCATTTTTGGGCAAATTATATAGCATTATGCCCCCCTTCCCAAACTAAATAGGGAAATGTCATTCTTTTAAAACTCGATTTTTGATAAATCGAGTTTTAAAAAAAAAAAATTCTTAGATTCTATAGTGAGATTTTAAGGAGCCTATAGTGACATTTTAAGGACCTATAGTGACGTTTTTAACTCGATTTCAATGAAATCGAGTTATAGGTAAAAAAAAAGGCCACTATAGGTCGCTTTTATTGCCTATAACTCGATTTCATTGAAGTCGAGTTAAAAAACGTCATTATAGGTCCTTAAAACTTCACTATAGGCTCCTTAAAAACGACACTATAGGGCCTAACTCGATTTATCAAAAATCGAGTTTTAAAAGAGGGGCATTTCCCTAATTATTTTGGAAAGGAAGGCATAATGCTATATAATTTGTCAGAAAAGGGCATAAGGCATTTTTGTCCGATGAAGAGAGAAATAGTTATAAAAATTGATATTTTAATCCAAGAGTTTAAAATAGATGATTTTTTTTTAGAGAGTTAAAATAGATCATTTGATTTGGTTGTTTTGCAAATGTGGTTACATAAAATAGAAAAAAGAAGAAGAGGTTATTATGTTAAAATATATCAATTTTTTCTGAAGCTGATGTAAATGGTCAAAGTTTATAACATGAAGGATATCTATAATTCTACGTGGTACATAGAATGCCAACCAATCAGTTGAAGGACAGCTATGATGACTAACATATTGCTTGTCATTTTCCATGTTTTATTTTTTTAATCTTTCATCTCTATTTTATCTTTTTAAATAGATAAGATAATGTAGTGCTCCTCTAAAAAAGAGAGGGGGGGGGGGGGGGGGGGGGGGGTGCAGATTCTATACCTAGCTAGTGCTGCACAAAAATCCCAAAATCAATATGGCATTTCAAGGCTATCCAGGCGCTTAGGCCTCCTAGTTCTTCTTGGCTTATTGACTAATGTCATTGCTGTTTCATCAAGCCACGACATTGCTGCATTCAATCATACCAGTTTTCCCAAAGGCTTTATTTTTGGGACAGCATCGTCGTCTTATCAGGTAACTAATTAAGCCACAATTCTCTCTATGTTAATTTGTCTCATATATATATATATATATATATATTTTCAAAAATGTCTTTGGGATGTCAAGCATATGTCAATATTATTATGTGCACGTGTGTTATTTCAAATTTCTAGTATGAAGGTGCAGCAAAAGAAGATGGTAGGGGACCAAGTATATCATTCAACTGTATATGGGACACTTACACTCATGAACATCCAGGTCACTTTTTTTTAAACTCTCCAACAATATGAAACCTGAAAGTATGAATTTCCAATGAAATAGTATGCATTATTAAGATAAAATTTAATTCTAGAAAATTTAATTTCAAGACCTCTCAATTTCATTCATTTCATGATTAATTTAAAAAAAAAATGATTTATTAACGTTTAGAATGTCGTGTTTTTAAGCTATGAACATAATATTTTCACAACGATTTCACTATAAAACTTAGGTGGTTAGCTAATAACGGTTGGTAATAAAGTATTGCAAGTGATGGACCGAGATGAGAACTAATAATAAATTTTTTGTAAAATTGTTGTGTGCATGTACTTGAGCCCTCTAAGCTTGAGCTAGTAACCGATTGCTTTGAGCCCCTTCTCTTCCTAACTTACTAGAGACCCTTTATTGAAGCACCAATAAAACACCACCAATGAAGATTGGATTTAAATGTGACTTTTCACTTTTCCATAGCATTTCTCTCACTCATAAGGTCTGTGTTTATAAGTGAGAAATGTGTTTACAATATCTCAATCAATACAATGTAGGAGATGGAAAAGAGATTTTGATTGGTTTTTCTCAAAGCAAAATAGCTCTCTCTCTTCATACACTATGATAGGCTTCTCTTGGATTTCTCTTCTATAAATTCTAGGGTTTGTGACACCCTTATATGAAGCCCTTTCCACGCCTCATGGTTGTGTGTGTGTGCTGGTAAATGTGCATTAGACAGGTGTGGTCTAGAATGCAGAGTACAAATATCGTGCAGCTTGCGATCTTATCGCTCCCTAAGGTCGTATGCACTACAAGAAAAACAAGTAGTTGCGGCGGGCCTATTGCGGCGGGTGCAAAAACAGCTGCTATAGGTCGCCTGCTGCGGCGCATTTTGGGCTTGCCGCTGTATGTGAGATCTATTGCGGCGGGCCAATAGCCCGCCGCAATAGTTATAGTATCTGCGGCGTGCTACAGCGGCAGGCCAATGACTCGCCGTAACAGACCTGTTTCAACGGCCCCAAGCTTATATATAGCGGCGGGTCATTGACCCGCCGCAATAGACCCTTACATTTTCCCCACCTGGACCAAAATTTTCCCTCTGTTTTTTTTTTTTTGTCCCTTTTCATTTTAGCGCCTTTTCGTTTTTAGCTAGTCTCCCATACACACTCTCTCACACACACACACACACACACACTCTCTCAGACCCTTCGAGAATCTCCTCACTGTCTCGTCTCTACCACTACCCACAAACCCACAGCCACAGCCACCACCACCCACAACCACATCCATCACTACCACCACCACCACCACCCAACCCCCAACCACCAAATTACAAACAAAAACAAACCACTGTAAACCCACAGTCACCACTGGCCAACCCAACCCACAGCAAACCCAACCTAGCAAACCCACAGTCACCACCATCCAACATCACCCACCCACCTGCCACCACCGTAAACCCCAACCCAGAATCAACCCACCACTAGCCACCCCAAAGTGTACCTCACCCATGCGCATGGCTAGGCACCAACCAACTCTCGCTTCACTCCTCAAATCTCAGACAACCACCCCACTTGTCAAGGCGCCGACCCATCACCGCAACGGTGTCGCTTAGCCTCCCCACTGCGTAAGTTCCAATTCTCTCAATCTCTGAAAAATATATGTATATAAATTTCCCATCTTGGAATTGGAAATTTCAGATAATTTGTTTTTGATTTTGCAGAAAGCCAGAGAGAGCTTCTTCCTCCACTGTGAAAATTCCCAAGTGAGTTTAGCTGAACTTTTCTCAGAAAGTTAAGATTTTTATTTTGTTTTGTTTTGATTTTGTTGGTGGTGGTGGGTATTGAGAAATTGTAGTGGGTGAAAATTCCCAAAAGTAGCTATGATTTCGAATCAAAATCAATTAAAAATCGCTTTCAAATTTTTTTATTTCCATTTTTTTGCTTTAGGGTTATAGAGAGAAAAAGTTTGTTCAGCCTCAGACCAATTTCTTCACAATCCCAAAAATACCTTCTCGTCTTCTTCAGGTATCTCTCTCTCTCTCTCTCTCTACTTTTCTTTCAATTTTTTAAGGTAACCCATTGAATTTGTTTGTACATATATGTCTATATAACTATTGATATATGTTGTTTTTATTTCCTCAGATTGGTGATTGTGGGGATTTGGAGCTTGAGAATGGAGTGAAACTATTGTTGGGTGCACGTTTAGAACAATATGGCTAGGAGTAGAATTTAGTATTTAAGTTGCTGTAATGCTAAAAAAAACAGAGTATTGCAGAAACTCTATTGCTGAATTTCAGATATTACAACTTCATTTACAACTCACATCTATATATAGATGTGTTAGGAGTTTAGGATGACTAGAAGCTTCAAGAAAACTAAAGAAGTTTGCTTCATTTCTCTTTAATTGACACTTGTCCATGAGGTGTCCACTTGCATGCTTGCTTGGTGCTGGATTCTTTTGGAAGGGTCCATAAATAAATTCTCCACCATGATCTGTTCTGAGAGTCTTCATTTTACTGCCACTTTGTTTCTCTGCAAAAGCTTTAAACTGAAGAAAAACATTAAAAGCCTCAGACTTTTGTTTAAGAAAATATACCCACATCATTTTAGTATAGTCATCAACAAATAAGAGAAAGTATCTATTATCATTGAGTGATGGGGTTCTTGTTGGTCCACAAATATCAGCATGCACCAATTCAAGTGGTGCTCGGGCTCTCCATGCAGTTTTTGGAAACGGGAGCCTATGCATTTTTCCATAAATACAACCTTCACAAACATGATTTAGCTTAGCAATAGGAGGCAATCCTAGAACCATATTTTTATCCTTCAGCAATTTGAGGCCATTATAATTTAAATGTCCATATCTTAAATGCCACAAATATGCTTCATCTATTTTTCCAGTCTTGAAGGCAAAATTCTCAGCTAGTGGCATAGTGAGAGGAAAAACATTTTTAGAATTCATTTTTACTTTTGCCACTATGGAATTATTCTTCTTATCTATGATTGTCCCTTCATCATCATCAAAATTTATTTTGTAGCCTTTCCTTAATAGTTGTCCAAGACTTAAAAGATTTGCAGCTAAACCAGGAACAAAATGCACATCATAGATAAGTTTAGAGTTACCTCCCTTTGATTCAACAGCTACTACACCTTTTCCTTTTGATGTCATGAAATTTTCCATCTCCAAGCTTCACTTTGGATGTGTAGCCTTCATCAAGACTCACGAAAAATTCTTTGCTTCCTGTCATATGATTACTGCAAGCACTATCTAGATACCATGTACTTCTTGGTTCTTGTTGTACAGACATACATGAGAAAAATACTTGTGCATTTTCAACTTCCTTAGTGAAGTTGGCATCATGATCTTCTTTAGAACCTTTATCATCTTTATACCAGCAGTCTCTTTGAGAGTGATTTGGGATTTTACACTTAGTGCATCGAAAATAGCAATTTTTGGACTCATGTCCAGATTTTTTACAGATTATGCATTGAGAGTTAGAGTTACTACAAAAATTTCTTTGGCTTGAAAAACTTCTTTTTCCTCTGCCTCGACCTCTGAAATTTTGTTTTCCTCGTCCTCCTCCAATTTGATTCCTTTGTTGGGAGGAACTATTGGCTTTATTTTCTTGTTCATTTTTTTTGTGTTTTTATTGTCTGTACTTTTCACTTTAGATTGAAATGCTTGTTCGAAAGATTGAGTAGAAAATCTACCCATCCTTTTTTCATGTGCTTCAAGAGATCCACAAAGCTCATCTAGTGTAAGCTTTGATAAATCTTTAGCTTCTTCAATTGTAGCAACCACATGTTCAAATTTTACTGACAAACTTCTCAATATTTTCTCTACAATTTTTTGATCATTTATATTATCTCCATAACCTCTAATTTGATTTATTATTGCTGAAACTTTAGAGAAAAATTCTTACACAGTTTCATCATTAAATCAGTACTGTTATATCAATCATTAAGCTTCTAGTCCAAATGGAAGGTATAGACATGCTATGCTCCTGTAAATGAAATAGCATGGGAAACTTGGGTCTCTTCTCTCCATGATAAGTGATGCTCAGCCAAAACTTATTACCTTTAGCATGCAGTTCCTCTCATTCTTTTATACCAAATAATATTTTTGAGCATTCTGGCTTTAGTTAAAAGTGGCTTTAGATACTTAAAACATACTGTATATAAACATGTAATTTTGTTGAATGTAGACAGAGTCAGATAAGAATAAGGACCGTCGTTCTAAACAGGATGACATACATACTGGTGGTTCGTGTGGCTATGCTATGCACGCTGCAAAAAAGGTAATAAGTATTATGACTATTTTTTAAATGATTTTGACTTCTCCTAAGTTTATGTGGAACCAATATTCATCATTACATAAATATGCTGTTCATAATGTAGGCAAAAACGGATGGACATCCTGTAGAGCGTGCAGTATTATTTCAAATTCTACATACTCGTAAAGATGGAACTGCAGTTAATCCTGTAATGAAAGAAAAAATGGTAAGTAATTTCTGCATTGTAGTTGAGGGTAAACAAAATAGGAATTCAAGAAACAATATTATAGTTTTTCCCTACAAAGTTGTCTCAAAGATGAGCTTTGTTCAAATAATTCAAGCCTTAGGTCTTGCAAAATATTGTATAACCAACATTATTTTTTGACAAAAACCAAGCATAAGATGAAATCCCATGTGGTTGTTTGAACACTTGTGTAACTATTTTGAATCAATGATAATTGTTATGAATAATTCTTTTTAATTTTTAAATTGATATATTTCAATTTGATGTTAGCCAATACGCATTTCTTTTTATTGTGGGGTCATTTGATTTTTGGATTACATAGCAAACTCCATTTTATTGTGGAAATGTTATTCTTACTGAGTTGAGGCCTTTATGTTTAGTTCATTTGTTATATTATAGCATACCTAGTGGATGTATATGACTTCCTTTTTTTTTTTTTGGAGAGGTTCATGTGGTGAGTTGCTTGTAGAATGTCAATTTTCTCTTTAGGGTTACTGGTTGTTGTGGCAAAGTAGCACCAACAATTTTGGCACTGGTGCCTTTGGTTGTGGTGAGGGGGACACTAGCTTTGTGTGCATAATTTTTGCATCGTTCTGGGTTTTATTGGTGCTTGCTTGTCCTATCCTATATATATGTATATATATGTTGTGGGGTCATTTTAACCATATGATTTCTAACTTTTTTTTGTTTTGTTCAACCTCAAATATCAGGAAAAAATGAAGGAATTGTTGGTTGACCCTAAGAATCAATTGCAGTCATCTGACACAAGTGGTAGTATTGCATGGTCAACAGATGATGTATTTGCCAAAGTGATGGGTAAGGAGCGCAAAGGTCGCATTCGTGGGGTAGGATTTGGTCCAACCCCAAGTGGTCAAAGTAGCAAGACTGCTCTCATGGACAGTGAAATACAATCAAGTCAAGCAAGGGACAACGAAGTTGCACAATTGAAGGCTTCCTTGGCTACTATGGAGGAGAAACTAGTAGGTTTTGACGAAATGAAGGAAAAAGTTAGTCAATTCGAAGAAATGGAGCAAAGAATGGAGCAAAGAATGGCTCGCATGTTTCAACAAATGCAACAATTTTCTACACAATGCAATCAAGTATGATAAATGACTTGAGTGTCAATTTATATGGAGTAGGAAAGGAATGTTAAATGTATGGTTGCTAATTAATATTTACTTGTGGTAATTAGCTGGAAAGATAATTACATATTTAGTAATTGCATTAGCCGGAAAGATATTTATTGATTTAATAATTAGTATTTACTTGTGAATTGTGATGGTATGAATTTATTGATCTGTAACATTGATAAAGGGTGAAGGAAAAAGATTTCTAGAAGCATCATGTTATTAATAGATGTTTATGGAATTATGTGGTGACACCTTTACATCATTTGAATTCTATATCAAGGGACCTCCCAACACCAATCATTTTGATTTGATCCCATCAGTTGTCTTGTTGTGCCTCTGCTTTGTAATTTCAAATTTTCAAAACTAGGAAGCTGCAAAGAGAGGTGGTCCTCCCATAAAAGATCAAGACAAACTATAATGGTCAACCTAAAAGATCAAGAAACATGTCTTCATTTAACTTGTTCCCCCTTTTTTACCTTAGTAATATTTTCTTGTCATTTTTTTTTCATTTATACGCACTTATTAAGTAATCATACTTTGTATGTAGGATGCTCCTCTGATCGAACAATCTCCAGCTCTCCCCAAATCATCAGCCGCATCAACCAAGAAGCTTATAAGTTTTATCTTGGAGTTCTTCGACTTTTTTGTGTACAAAGAACTATGGAAGAACAACCGCATTTTTTGCAAGTGTTGAAGGATATTTTTAAATACTTTGGAACTTTGATCATAGTATTAGATTAATTTTAGCGGTTGTTTTATTCAAGTGACTACATCTATTTTTTGTTAATTTTAAGATGATGGTTATAGACAATGTTATGTATTTGATAATATATTTTTATGTTAATATTACGTTAGTTTCAAGACATTTGTGGTATTGTTAATTAGTTACATTTGTGGTATTGTGTTAGTAGAGCTAAAACTATTACAGGTTCTTTGTAATAGGTTTGTGAACCATTTATTTATTAGCAAACAGTAGTTTTAAAACCCACTGGAAAAAAAAAAAAAAAAAAAAAACCTATAGGGGCGGTCAAAAAGCGCCGCTAAAGGTGCACATTTTATGTTTTAAATGAATACCTATAGTGGCGTTTCTACCCGCCGCTAAAAATACAATTAGTCTGCTTTGATTGATTGTCTATAGCGGCGCTGTTTGCCCGCTGCTAAAGGCAGACACCAATAGTGGCGAGCATGACACCGCCGCTAAAAGTCAATGCCACAAATTTTGAACATGTATGGCGGCGGTTTTATGCCCGCCGCAATAATCCTTTACCCACCGCTAAAAGGTACATCTATAGCGGCACTTTTCGCGACCGCCGCAATATACCTATAGCAGCACTGGAACATCGACGGGAAGGCCCGCCGCAATAGCACCCGCCGCTATAGGTTGAAAGTACCTTTAGCGGCGCTTTTTTGGGCTTTAGCGGCGGTTCTGGCCCACCGCAGTAGCCCGTTTTTCTTGTAGTGATGGGGGTCCCAAGATGCGCGTTTGCATCCTCATCCAGACCACCTGCCATGTGGAGCTCACGAGTTACCTAGGTCGCCTCTAGATCACAAGATCTCTGGTTAAAGCAGCTTTCCAAGGTTGAGGGAGGGGCTCAAATACATTTACCCAAAATTACATTAAAACCCAGGACAAATATATAAAACATAAAATGCAATACCAACAACTTTTGTCACTGAATATAGCCAACAATAAAATACTTCTCACAAATCAACTAAACTCAAGGAATGTACAGCTATTGCAAATTAAATCATTGATTTGTAATGGATGCAACACAACAGCAAACAATGCCTATAGTGACGAAATTTATCATCACTGTATGTACTATATCGTCTCCTAAGACATACCAAATCGGGTCATCAAATGTCTTGGCAATGAAAATATTCATCACCAAATTGTTTAATAATTTTAAATAGATATCAAGATAATATAAAAGTAAGTTATTTAGATTTTGCTCCACTATTAGTAAGTTAAAAAAAAATATCAAGATAATATTTACAATATTTATTTACAACATTTATTTATTTTAACTAGATCTATGAGACTATGATGGATACTTATCCTGGATTGATTTTTTAGAAAGGTGGAAAAAAAAAATAAAAAAGAACAACAACGACGACGACGACAACGTAAAAATTAAAACTTCACATTTCCATCTTTCGGTACTTATTTTTCTTCATTTTCCCCGCTTTGCCTTCGTTTCCTTCAAAACTAGTTCCATTTTACTTACGGCTCTAATTACTAGTTCTTAAATAGTAAGAGGGGGAAAAAAAAAAAAAAACTGTTCTCTAAATGCAGTATTAACTTACAATGATATTGCATATTGGATAAGGGATGGAAGCAACGGAGATGTTGCTAACGATCAATATCATCACTACATGGTATATATGCTGTTTCATGTGAAAACTTTATACATTTAGATTAGTCTTTTATTTTAAATGATTTTTTTTTTTTTAAACCTTCTTTTGCTTGATTTTTAGCAATTGTGAATTGGTTATTTTTGTTTCTTTATTTTAGTGAAATGAAATATATATTTGTAGTTAATTAAAATTATAGAGAACCATGAGCGTAATAATGAGTTTAAATTAAATTCTAAACCAGTTTGTGTTGAGGGAGATTTGACAAATCTTTCTACAATCCCTCTTTTAGAAGAAAACATTCAAAAATTTTGAAAAAAGATTGAGAGCCATTGTGAAAATGAAAATGAAAATTACAGTTGTTAATAATTGTTTTTTTTTTTGGTCGTAATATTGATACTTTTTTAGGTTATATTTTAAAATATTTTCTTTAACTCTTGCCCCCGACTTGAAATCCTGGCTTCACTAATAAATTATATTATATATATATGTTAGATCCTAATTAGCTTTTAATTTTTGTGTCTCAACTTTTCTACATTTTTAGGGCCAAATTATATTTGCCAAATGCTTTTTTCTAATTATTGAGCATATCTAACCAAATACAAGATAATCACAATATAAGAAATTTTCATTTCTAAATTTTCTAACAATTTATATATGTTGTGATTATACATTGCAGAAAGATGTTCGGATTATGAAAAAGATGAATTTAGATGCATACAGGTTCTCAATCTCATGGTCTCGAGTACTGCCAAGTAAGATTATCCTTTTCATACCCATAAAAGGTTAGATCCATACAATGAAAAGGACATAAAAATGGGTACCATCAACTACACATCTTAGGTTGGAGTGGATTGACTATTGTTTTGTGACTACAAAATGTTCCTAACAATTTCATTTTTGGGACTAATTTCAGAAGGAAAACTAAGTGGCGGTGTGAATCAGGAAGGAATCGAGTATTACAACAAGCTCATCAATAGACTTTTGGGCAAAGATCAAGAATTAATATTAAAATTCCAAAATGTCATCGACTTATTTAACTTTTTATAATGCACAATTTTTTTTTTTCTATTACTAAATGCAGGTATAAAGCCCTTTGTAACAATGTTCCATTGGGATCTTCCCCAAGCCTTAGAAGATGAGTATGGTGGTTTCCTAAGTCCACAAATTGTGTAAGTGAATGATTCACCAACAAATTACACCCCCCCACACCCCCCCCCCCCCCCCCCCCCCAAAAAAAAGAACAATTCACCAAATAATCCAACTTCTCCATCCAATTATAGACGTTTTACATATATTAAGCACATAATATGTAATTATGATTTTAAATGACTCCAATTTTAGAATTAAAAATAAAAATAAAGATTGAGGACATCCATATTAAGTGATAATCTACCATTTGTGTCAAAACATAAAAGTTTTAAATTTATCCATTATTTTGACATTTCATATATGGATTTCAAATCTCCCTAATAAATGGGGCCCAATTCATCGGTGGTGCCTAATATATGACATTTCATGTATGATTTCAAACTCAATACTATGATAAAATTAGTAAGTCACTATTTGTCTCAAAATGTTATTCTAACATATGCGTCTAATATTCAGTGATGATTTTCGGGACTATGCGGGACTTCTCTTCAAGGAATTTGGTGATCGGGCAAAGCATTGGATCACACTAAATGAGCCATGGAGCTATAGCTATGGTGGTTATGCAGCAAAAGCGTTAGCGCCAGGTTGATGCTCTGCTTGGCAAAATCTAAATTGCACTGGTGGGGATTCAGGGACAGAGCCATATTTGGTGTCACACCATGAGCTGCTTTCTCATGCAGCCGTTGTTGAATTGTACAAGAAAAAATATCAGGTTCGACTTACAAAACTTTAAAATATTAAAACCAATTTTTTTTCAAGTTATACTAAATGGTACTAAATGTATTCCAAGAGACTTGTAGCTCAACTTATATCTCCTGGTGTCTCAGTTGGAGACATTTAGAATTTAAATCACCCTCTCCATTGTAACTATATCAAATTTATAATTTATTTGTTTTTTTAAATAACTCCTAAATGTACATGGTTGGTTAAACTTGCTTTACAAATGATACAAGAACATATGAATAGCAATTTCTGAGACTGCTTTGAACAATTGTAATGAAGTTTAACTTAGATAAATATACAAAATCTCATGCATGATCTTTGAGTGTAAAAAAATGTTCACCATGCAGGCAGCACAGAAAGGAGTGATAGGGATAACGATTGTGAGTCACTGGTTTGTGCCATTCTCTAATGCAAAGAGACCAGAAGGCTGCGGAACGTGCTGTGGATTTCATGTTGGGATGGTAAGTTATGCTTTATGCCTTTATGGTTTTTGTTTTAAATTTTCTAATTTAACACTTGCCATTTGAAGGACGTAATTAGCGTGTAAAATTTGTTAATCCCACCCAGTGGCGGAGCCAGGAATTTAGGTCAGGGGGGGCAAGATTAAAAGACAAGATTGGAAGTAAAAAATTAATCTAAAAAAATTAATTGATATTAATAACAAAATAAGTAAACAACTATATGATAACGTAATTGTTCTACAGAATCTAATATAAAATGTAAACTTTAATTTATTTTTTTACATCTAGCTTATTTTACTCAATTGCCCTTGGCGATTTTTTATATTTTGAAACCGCTGCATGATTTTTTCACACTCAATAGTCTTGAATATATCTTCCTCAATATATGTGACTAAGCAATCATTCATCACTGATCTCCTATTCAATTGCGTAATTGATTTTTAATTATGTTCATTACTGAAAAAACTCTTTCAATAGTAGCTATTGCAACTGGTAAGATCAATGCCAAAGTCACTAATGAGTAAACCAATGGATATGAAACATTCTTTTTCATTTCTACCATCTTTTTAGCAAGCTATCCAATTCTTTTAACTGCTGAAAACTCTTCAGTGGACTACATGTCAGGGATGTATGTCTCAAGTTGGCTATCCAAGAAAGAAACTTGACACATAAAAAAATTCTACAGGTGGCTTTGTCTAGTCCATCAAGTTTACTAAGTGGGATCTATTAATTTTATATATAGAATTGTACTAAGAGTAGAAGTCTGCTACTACTACTAAAAAATTTTAAAACATTTGAAAGTTCAGGGGGGGCAGGTGCCCCCCCTCGCCGCCGCCCCCCCCCCGATCCCACCCAAATCACAAAATTTCTCAACCCAAATGAAGGCTAAATCAAAAGTAGATCTCCCAATGATTAATTATATATTGAAGTCAGGGGCGAGATCCAGAAATTGTGCTTGGGGGTAGTTAGCACCTATATCTGTATATGCTCTTTTTTTTTTCTTTTTTTTTTTAAGGATAAAGTCTTGAATTTTTTAAAATACTAGAGCATCCACGTCGGTGGAGTTAAAAATTTTAACATTTACCATCTTAAAAATCTACTTTATTTATTTTAATACACAATTTCAGAACACACCCTCCATCAATTCTCCTATTTTTCCATCCTCCAAATACTATTTATATATTTTTTTATTAATTTTTTCTCTCTTTCTTTTACTTCCTCTCTACCACAAAAACCCAACAACTATAATAAAATAATATATATATATTTTTTATCCCTTCTTGTTGTTATGAACTGCTAGTCTTAACAGTTTACTGTAGCAAGTTGTCAAAAAAATTTAACTATGGCACTTGATGTTGGGCATTTTTTTGAAGTTTGAGGTGTTAAAAATAGCTTTATAGCTTCTTAACACCTCTATTGCTGATTAGTCATTATTCATAATAATAGTGAATATAAAATTTATCAAAATAATTAGGTCTACAAAACAATCCTAAAATGAGCTTTATATCTTTTTAAATTCTAATACATGTACAAAATTTATCTAATTTGATATAGATAACTTTTTATTTATTAAATAATTCTTTCGCCTTTGGAGGTTCAACTCATTCTTATTGGTCAAATAATTCTTTTTCAGTGCCTAAGTACTAAAAAGTTTAATTTTAACAAATAATAAATATAAGATTATATATATATATATATATTATTGTCAGATATAGGAAATTTCATTTCATTTTTTTTTTTGAGATGAAGTGTTTTAGCATAAATATACGAGCCCGCATCGAGAACTTTCACAATAAAATGCATCTATCTACGAGAGAAAAATGACAAGGATGGATCCAAATAAAAGTTTGCTCTCGGTGTCAAAGTCATATAATGGGTCATTCAACTAAAATACTCATACACGTCACTTTATAAAGTATAAACCCATTTGGACAATTAAAAAAAAAAAACCCATTTGGACAAAAACTTTATCGAATTAAGTTTAAAGTATAAACCCATTTGTATAAATTAGACGCCGAAATCTCCTTGTTTTTTCTACTCTTAGGACTTTCTTTAAAATTTGTTCAATGGAGCCTAATGATCAGAGATTCTCTTAAGACTCTCTCCCTCAAAGATTTTCTTCTTCAAAACTGGAGAGATAAAATTTAATTACAAAATTAGTTGTAACTTTAGGCTACAAACTTACTTAATATCTTTTTATTTAAGATGAATTTTGACAAATCCATCCTTGGATTGCATACTCTTTTTATATCCTCAATGCTTGCAAAATTTCAAGAAAATTAAAGATCAATAGCTATGTTATTAATAAAATTTTTAAATTGCAAGTTCTTGTGATTTAAAGTTATGTACAAATTATAAGTTTATAGATCATATAGTAAATAATATCCGACTGACACAAAATTTAAAATGTGTATTAAAAACATAAAAAACATGCAATTCAATGGTTAGATTTTCAAAATATATTGTAATATTTATTTTATTAAATGAGTTTGTAGCCTTAAGCTAAAATTAATTTTGTAGCCAAACTTTGTCAAAACTATAGAGCCTTCCCTCACTAGCATCACTCATTTTTGTATTATTGTCCTTTTAATTTTCTTTCATTTTTAAACACTAAAATCAAATGTTGGACAAAATAGTGAAAAAATGATTTGTGATTAAACTTTAAAATAAAACACAGTTAAAATTTTTTTTATCAGAAATATAATTTGAACATTTCTATATTTTGAAATTGAGAATTTGATAAAATAGAGGTCAAGAATTATATTTATATGAGTAAAAGTAAAATTAAAGGCAAAGTTAACACAACAAGTGAGAGGGAGATTTGAGAGTTTACGTGCATTGTTCAATTAGTTCATCATTGAAGGGATGCATGCGCAAAATTATATGCATCATTATTGAGGAACAAAATAGGGTGTCAACACTTATCTTTCTTTTGTTTACTGAAGCATTTGGCATTATTATTTTGATTTTCTTATGTAACTCCTACGTACTAACAAGTCCAAGCCTTTTTTTTTAATAACTTTTGTTGTGGTAGCGGAGCGCAATGGGGTCCTCATCGGTCTAGAGGTGTGTATGACATACATAATATTGATACAGATCCTAAAATGGTTACAAAAGTTTGATGCAATTTTTTTTTTCAGTTTTGTTTTTTTCTTGCCCGTCTACCTTGGTATTTTAATCTTCACATAACTTAAAGCTCAAATATATATATATATATATATATATATATATATTTGCAACGTTTTCTGCGGCAGTATGATGATAGAAAAGAAAACAAAAATATGTTAGATGCACAATATTTATTTGTATAGTTTACAATTTTGAGATCTTGTCGCTCGTTGTCAAATTCTCCTCACGACTGAAAGCATCATGTACTTGAATGCCCTGGAGGGGAAAAAATATATAGAAAAATTGGGCTTACTTAAATAAGTGCTACTTAGTCTTTCTGTTTTTTGTTTATTTTTTTGTTTTTTGTTAAATGAAGACAATAGATGAGTGGATGATAGATTATAACTTTTAATCCCATTCTTATCTTAATAGTGATGAAGGGAGAACTAATTATAAAAATTGATATTTTAATCAAATAGAGTTTAAAATAGATAATTTGATTTTGTTGTTTTGAAAACGTGGTTAAATAAAATAGAAAAAATAAAGGTTTATATGATAAAATATATCAATTTTTTCGAGAGCTGATGTAAATGGTCAAAGTTTATAACCTAGAGGATATCTATAATTCTACTTGGTATATACAATGTCAAACAATCAGTTGAAGGACAGCTAGGATGACTAAAATATTGCTTGTCCTTATCTATGGGTTTTTTTTTTTTTTTTTTCATCTCTATTTTAATCTTTCCTAAATAAGTAAGATTATGTAATGCTACACAAAAAAACCCAAAATCAATATGGCATTTCAAGGCTATCCAGGCTTAGGCCTCCTAGTTCTTCTTGGCTTATTGATTAATGTCATTGCTATTTCATCAAGCCATGACACTGCTTCATTCAACCGTACCAGTTTTCCCAAAGGCTTTATTTTTGGGACAGCATCAGCGTCTTATCAGGTAACTAAGTCACAATTATCTCTATGCTAATTTGTATCATAGTTTTTTTTTTTTTTTCAAATGTCTTGGGGATGTCAAGCATATGTCAATATTATTATGTGCACGAGTGTTATTTCAAATTTCTATTATGAAGGTGCAGCAAAAGAAGATGGCAGAGGACCAAGTTATATGGGACACTAATTACACTCATGAACATCCAGGTCACCTTCTCTCTCTCTCTCTCTCCAACAATATGAAACCTGAAAGTATGAATTTCCAATGAAATAGTATGCATTATTTAGATGAAATTTAATTCTGGAAACTTTTATTTCAAGGCCTCTCAATTTCATTCATTTCATGATTAATTTTTTTTAGATATATTAATGTATAGAATTTCATTTTATTTAAACTTTTGTGTAACATGATAGTCTATGACTTCTGTACGGTACACCTTTCAGGGGACCATATGGACATTGGGCCCAAACTCCGCCAATTGGCCCATGGTTGCTAACCCCACTTGTCAGAAGCTGGGCTCAAGGACCACTAGATTAGCTGGGCATGAGTCTGGGGGGTAATGTACGGTCATGTGGAGCCCAAGCGCATTTGGGCCTAAAGTTCCGACGCAACAGCGCGACCCATGGCCTCAGTCTAGGCCCATATGAACTGCAGACCCAGGTGTTTTCACTTGATCCTTACTCGGCGACCTTTACTGAGTAATGAAATAGGAATAATGTCCGTGCATACTATTATTTGCATAACCGGAAACACCCAGAAGCGCCACTGCCGGGCGTGCTTTCTGGAGTGGGAATCAAGTTCCAAGGCCATTTTCACCATATCCCACTCCCACCTAACCATCCACTTATGGTCGATAACATTGGACCTCTCATTACACTAACCATGGAGGCAATCATAGCCTCTCCACCAATTTGAGGGTATAAATATGAGAAATGGAAGAGAAAAAGGGGTTGGAAAGTTTTGAGAGAAAGAGAGAGGGTGGAAGGAAAGTAAAGGGGCAGGGTAGCAACATAGAAGGAGAAAAGTGATCTCATTGAGTCTCTGTGCCAAGAACAACTCATAGTAGGAAATCCATACCCACTAAACAAGTAAGTTGTGAGCCTGAGTGAGGCCCAGTCTAGTAGCCTCATTTTTGGTGCCCACAACTTCATACACTTTTGAGTAACACGAATCAATAAAATTAAAGGAATACAAAATAAGGAGATTATTAACCTATGAACACAATAATTTTACAATAAAACCTAAGTGGATAGCTAATAATAGTTGGTAATAAAGCGATATAAATGGTGGACAAAGATGAAAACTAGTATTAGCTTTGTTGTAAAACTATTTTGTGCATTACTTGTATTTATAGTAAATATTACACACACAATTCAATAAATTGTAGGGATTTACAATTAGAACAAATCAAATTGTTAGGACATATGTGTTTCACATACTAAGAACATATGTCTTACTTATTTATGTAAATTGGCTAATCCTTTGACAAAACGCACTCTACTTGTAATTGGGTAGATCTAGGTGTTTTTAATACTTTAAGAAACAATGTTTCAAGGTCAAGTATTGAAGTCATCAAGTCTGTCCAAGAAAAAGCAAGCTGAAGTGCAATTTCATTAAATCTCGACACCTCTCGATAGCTACCTCGACACCTGCTATCTGTCGAGAATTAAAAAGTCAGAATTCAAAATCTGATTTTCTTGGGATCCGTGAATATGTTTTTGGGACTTCTTTTCTTCTAACCCTAAACATATAAAAGGATTATTTTAAGAGCCGTTTTGAGTGACACAAGTTGTATTATCATTAAGCAATCTCTGTTTATGCAAATTGTGCTCAACAGACGAAGTTCTTGACCTAGTTCATCTTCCATTAAGAAGTTGCTGTGTCTTTGCACCATAGGGTTTTGTAACCAAGCATCTTCCTGCTATTCATCACGTGGATGAACTGAAGAACTTTGCAGCCAACCTTTCTTCCTCAAGTTGGTGTTTCTGAAGTCGCGTACTGGGATCCGCGCATTGGTTAGTCACGTACTTGGGAGCCGTGCATCAAAGGTGGAAATTGTCACTACAGATCAAGTCCAATTGGGTATTGGGGTAAGGGTTCAACTGTAGGTTGGTAAGGTACTTGGGATTCCTTTCTTGTAACCGCTTGATTTGATAATAGTGGAGTTTCGGGAGTGGTGACCTGAAAATCACCCGGTGGGGTTTTTGCCGTTAGGGTTTTCCCCATTCGTAAACAAATCACCGTGTTATTTATTTTCCGCTGCATATTTAGTATTTGGTGATTTGTTTGTGCTTCCACAAAATTGCATGCTTAATTGGTTAATTAACAACTCGGCTAATTAATTAATTAATTAGGGTTTATCACAAGGGGTCATTCAGATTGTGACCTATCAAGTGGTATCAGAGCAGGCACACTCTGATTAGGATTTAATCTTAGCTGTGTTGATCCATTGACCCCTGTTTGTCATGGATAGAGGACAATCCTTAATCATACCTCCTTTATTTGATGGCACTAACTATGCATACTGGAAAGTACGCATGAGAGCTTTCTTGCAGTCTTTAGATGAGAAGGTGTGGCAAGCTGTAGAGATTGGCTGGACTAAGCCAAAAGAAGAACCGGCCGAGTGGGATGATGCTAAGATCAAGGCGGCCAACTTTAACAGCAGAGCGCTGAATGCTCTTTTTAGCGCAGTCACCAATGAGGAGTTCAAGAAGATATCCTCAACTGAAACTGCTAAGGAGGCTTGGACCATCCTCCAGACAACCTATGAAGGGACAAAGGCTGTCAAAGACTCAAAGCTTCAGAGGCTCACTACAAGCTTTGAAGAAATTAAAATGGAGGAGGATGAGTCGTTTGATGAGTTCTATGCCAAGCTCAAGGACATAGTGAACTCAGCCTTCAATCTTGGGGAAACCATCCCTGAACCCAAGATTGTAAGAAAAGTGCTCAGATCTCTACCTGAGAGATTTCATGCCAAGATTACGGCAATTGAGGAATCAAAGGATATAGACAAGATTCCTTTGACTGAGCTGGTTGGAAACTTGCAGACCTATGAGATAGGTTTATCTAGGATTGGCAAGACCAATAAAGGCAAAAGCATGGCCTTGAAGGCGAAGAGCAGTGATACAGATGAATCTTCCGATGATGAAGATTCTAAGATGAAGTCCTATATTACTCGGCAGTTCAAAAAGTTCATGAAGAATGCCAATGGAAGGAGCTTCGACAAGGACCGCAGGCAGTTCAGTTCTTCTCAGTTCAAAAGCCAAGACAAAGGGAAGAAGGATGCTAGGGAGGCCGGTCAGTATACTGTTCCCGCAGGACCAAAGTGCTTTGGTTGTCATGGGTTCGGACACATGAAACATGAGTGTCCTACATATCTGAAAAGCATTGGGAAAAGCAAGGCCCTTGCTGTGACCCTAAGTGACACTGAGCCTGAAGACGATTCCGACAATGAGGATGACGGAATCCTAAATGCCTTCACTGCCACAGTCAATCCTACTGAAGGGATTGTTGAAGAAGTGGATGAAGAAGAAGAGTTGGTGGAGTCCAAATTTGAGAAGATGGATGATCAAGATGATATCCATTCAGCCTATGAGAAGCTTTACAAGCTCTCTGAAAAGCATGAGAAATTATATAGGCTGGCCACCAAGAAGCTCAGTGAAGTGGAACTCAATCGTGAAGAGCTGTCCACAAAGTTTGATGAGGCGAATCAAACTATAGGAGCACTGAGATTTGAGAACAATTTTTTGGCTGAGAAGACCAAGAAGCTTGAAGCGGAACTGTTTCAAGTCAGAGCTCAACTGGAGAGGACCTCAAGTGCAAAGCTTGATGAGATGCTTAGCAATCAAAAACCTGCTTCGGATCGAACTGGTTTGGGGTATGGTATTTCTTTCTCTAATACTGCTTCTACTAGCAATACTGTTTTTGTTCCTGCTGCTAATAACATTGAAATTGAGAACCCTAATGTTAAAACTGAATTAGCTAGTGAGAACTTAGACAAAGGAAAATCTATCTTAGGAGCACCCCCTAAGCTAGACAAGAAAGATGCCAAGAACCCTAGGGCTAAGAAGGCTAACTCTCAAAAGCCTAAACAAAAGAAGCAGCATCTCTGTCATTATTGTGGAGCTGCCGGTCACACTCGACCAAATTGCTATAAGTGGTTAGCCACTCAACAGAGCAATGGCATGATAGCATCTGGAAGCCAATCTCAGCTTCAATCCTCTCTTGCTCCTCTTGGAGATCTTCTGAAAGCCCTCATATTCCTTTCGAACTTGAACGGTTTAAATTCTTCCCCCTCACCACCTGTTCAAGGATTCTATCAAAGGAAAGGTTCTTCCAAGGAGTGGAAGAAAAAGGACTCTAAGTGATTTTATCACTTTCTTCTCCCTTCTTGTTTTTTTCTTTTGTGTGTTGCATTGCTTATGTGTTTTACTTTTCTGCTGAGTCAGTCTAGTTTTTGCTTTGCTTTGTTTAACATGTTTTTGTTTGTTTATTTTTCAGTTTTGTTCATTTTGTTTTTTAATATAAAAAAAAAAAAAAACAAAAAAAAAAAATTGAAAAATCAGAAAAATACAAAAACAGTGTGTGTTATGTGTACTTTGGTATTTGTGTACCTTGAATGGCCAATGAAACAAAGTTTCTCTAAACTTTGTATCTCTTGTAGCTTAGATGAGCATCTCTATGCACAACTAAGCAAGTGAGCTTTGTGGCTCTTGTTTGTGATGAGTAAGATTAGGTTATCTCTTAAAACTTAACACTCATATCACTCTTTTTGACGGGTAGGACTAGAAAATCCTAAGAGAAAGGCATTAATGACCATCTCACCACTGTTGCCCGCCAATCATAGTATGACACCTGTATGCTTCGGCATAGCAAAAGTGTAGTGTCATAGACACCTGTATGCTTCGGCATAGCAAAAGTGCAGTGTCAAAGACATTCGTATGCCTCGGCATAGCAAAAATGCGATGTCAAATGCTTAACATCTTGGGTATTTCTTTTCTCTCTTTTTATGCCCATGAATGATATGCTTAAAAGAAAAAAAAAAAATATGCAAAGAAAATATAAAGCAAAAAGATTAAAGATGCTTTAAATATGATTGCAAGCGTGTTTTCTAGGAGATGTGGGAGTTATAGGATGTACCTCGAAGGTGATAGTCCCCATCAAACAGTTATGATTGTGTGTGAGTTAAAAGTTATTTACTCATATCTCAGATCATCATAACATGTATACACATATGCAATCTTGCGATGTTTTTCACACACAACACGCAATATTCTTTGCTACTTTTGATACATGTGCAGGTACAATGTGATTTGGCCATCACAAGTGTTTACATATGCTAATGTATGCTCACTAAACTGTCATAACTTGTTTTTGAAATATAAAATTGGTTAGACTTGTTTAGTGTGTGTGTGTGTTTTGCATGATCTTTGTGCTTAATTTCTTGTTGAGAGATGTTTTGAGAGGTTTATATGTTGAGTGGATTTGTTGGTAGAGATGTGTGTTGGATTGCATTCATGTCTGTGTTTTTCACTTCTCGAAAAACTCCTTTTACTGTGTCTCGACACCTTCCTCGACACCTCCTCGATACCTGGTCATCTGTCGAGCTTCTCAAGTTTTTCTTATCGCAGTTTCGACACATCCTCGACACCTTGTGGATCGATCGAGAAAGCCTCTGTCCTCTCGATAGATTCTCGACACCTGTTGGATCGATCGAGATTCAATTATGCTGTTTGTGTCTTCCTTCTCGACACCTGTCTCGATACCTTGTGGATCGATCGAGATTTCTTCTGTCTTCTCGATACCTTCTCGACACCTTCGCGATCGATCGAGCTTCGCGTATCTGAAATTCTCCTTGCATCTCGATACCTCTCGATACCTTCATCTGTCGAAGGCTTTTTCCTCGATACCTTCCTCGACAGCTTCCTCGATACCTCTCGACACCTCAGCTGTCGAGATTTACTGAAGGGTCTATATAAGGTTTTCGCGCGATTCAGACTTCATTCACTCGATCTCTCTCGATCTCTCCGTGGCTGTTCATCTCCCTTTCACTCTCCTTTCACTCAAATCCTTCAACCCACTTGGATCTTGCTCTGTTCTTGCTCAAATCACTTGGTAAGATCTCTTTTCTCTTCCTTTTTCATGCATTTCATGTTTTGAAAACCTAGTTTTTGGGATTTTTTTCATAAAATTTGGGGTTTTTCAAAATTGTTGAGTTTTTATTGAAATTTTGGGTTGGGTTTGGACTTAAATGATTTCAAAATATCATACATTGCATTTCATGTGCATTATAATGGTATTTTCATGCATTTGGAAGTGAGTACTTTGTTTATATGCTGTTTGAAATGGATTGGGCTGAGCCCATGTTCATATTTCTGTTTTGCATGTCACATGTTCATGCATTCCCATGCATACGTACTCTTTGTTCATATATCTGTCATATTTGAACTGATTTGGAGCTTTTCTGTTTGTCTCCCTCTCTATCTCTTTCTCATTCTTTTACGTGAGTAGTGTCTATGGCACCCAAACGTAAATCTACTCCTGCTCGGAACCCTCTGCGTTCTGGAGCTTCTACTTCTTCTGATTCTGCTCCTTTTAACATTCGGTTCCGTGATGGAGATGCCCAAAAGGCATTTACTGAGAACTTTTCTAGACGAGGTGTTCATTCGGAACGCCAAGTCATTCTGGCGGACTTCGCCGACACTGACCTTCCTTCTGTCATTCACAGTAGGGGATGGGGGTCACTGTGTGACATCCCGGTCACTTGCCCTCTCGTGCTGATACAGGAGTTCTACTCCAACATCCACGGGATTGATCTTTCAGTACCTCAGTTTTCCACTCGCGTTCGAGGTATGCGCATTCCTGTCACACCGCAACTTGTTGCGGATGTGCTTAGGGTACCTAGGATAGAGTTTCCAGATTACCCCTCTTGTGAGCGTCTGAGGACTGTGTCCAAAGAAGAGCTCATTTCTGCTTTTTGTGAGCGCCCTGCTGATTGGGGTGAGCATCAGTTCACATCATGTAGGCCTTTTGCTAAAGGTCCTAGATTCATGAACATGGTGATGACTTTTGTTCTCCATCCTTTGTCTCACTATAACTCTATCACAGAGCCTCGTGCTCGATTTTTGCTTTCTCTTCTTGAGCACTTGACCATAGACTTCCCTTCTCACTTCATCCGGTCTATCTTAGAGGTTTATCTTGATTCGGCGTCCCGTGATAAGCTCATCTTTCCTTCTGCTATCACGCGGATTCTACGCCATTTTTCCGTTCCCTTTCCTGTGTCCGACCACTTCACACACATATCTGCCATAGATGCCGCTACCGTAAAACGTAGTGAGGCACAGTTTAGGTCGAGACAGCCTGGTGCCACTCCTCCCTCTCGTTCAGCACCATCCAGATCAGCTCCATCTACATCTGCTCCTTCTTCCTCTTCGAGCGATGTATCCCTTGGTGATATCATGGCGCAGCTGCAGCGCATGGACACTCGTCTTGATACACTCTCTGCTGAGTTGTATCAAGTGAATGTTCGTGTGGGTCGTATTGCACGACGGCAGGCGACCATGGGTGGTTTTGCTCCAGAGGCTACTCCTTCACCACCTACTCCAGTAGCTTCAGATTCTGATTCTGATGATGATGATGATGTTGATGATGATGATGATGGAGATGCTAGCTCTGCCGATGAGATGTCTACATGACACTCTACCCTTTGTCACTCGTGACAAAAAGGGGGAGTAGTTTTGGGTTATGAGAGTAGTCATCTTAGGGGGGAGAGTTAGTATAGGACATTTTTGGGACATTTTTGATAGGGGGAGTGTTGATACTTTTGAGGGATGTAGTGAGGTTTGATGTATCTTTTTCTTTTCTTATCTTTTTAGATACATTGTTCTTGTATATGTGGTCTTGTGACCAGTTTTACATACATGGTACTTATTCTTTATTTATGTGGATGTATGTTTCTTTCACCTCTCTCTTCATGTGTTGTTTCTTTTCTATCTTTATACACATGTTCTTTACTTGTATGCAATCTATTTATTTCTGTTTCACACAAGATGCCTTGATAAGTTTTGTTTAAAGTGTTTCAGAAATACAGGTTGTCAAAGTCTACTTATCATAAGCTCTCTTCTTGCAAAGTTTTTCAAGAGTTTGTGTTAGGATAGATTTTATTGTATTCAACAAGTGAATATGAGTTGAGTGATTTATGACTTCTCTCATATACTCATTTGTTTGTTGTGGTTTTGTCACGGATTGCCAAAGGGGGAGATTGTTAAGACATATGTGTTTCACATACTAAGAACATATGTCTTACTTATTTATGTAAATTGGCTAATCCTTTGACAAAACGCACTCTACTTGTAATTGGGTAGATCTAGGTGTTTTTAATACTTTAAGAAACAATGTTTCAAGGTCAAGTATTGAAGTCATCAAGTCTGTCCAAGAAAAAGCAAGCTGAAGTGCAATTTCATTAAATCTCGACACCTCTCGATAGCTACCTCGACACCTGCTATCTGTCGAGAATTAAAAAGTCAGAATTCAAAATCTGATTTTCTTGGGATCCGTGAATATGTTTTTGGGACTTCTTTTCTTCTAACCCTAAACATATAAAAGGATTATTTTAAGAGCCGTTTTGAGTGACACAAGTTGTATTATCATTGAGCAATCTCTGTTTATGCAAATTGTGCTCAACAGACGAAGTTCTTGACCTAGTTCATCTTCCATTAAGAAGTTGCTGTGTCTTTGCACCATAGGGTTTTGTAACCAAGCATCTTCCTGCTATTCATCACGTGGATGAACTGAAGAACTTTGCAGCCAACCTTTCTTCCTCAAGTTGGTGTTTCTGAAGTCGCGTACTGGGATCCGCGCATTGGTTAGTCACGTACTTGGGAGCCGTGCATCAAAGGTGGAAATTGTCACTATAGATCAAGTCCAATTGGGTATTGGGGTAAGGGTTCAACTGTAGGTTGGTAAGGTACTTGGGATTCCTTTCTTGTAACCGCTTGATTTGATAATAGTGGAGTTTCGGGAGTGGTGACCTGAAAATCACCCGGTGGGGTTTTTGCCGTTAGGGTTTTCCCCATTCGTAAACAAATCACCGTGTTATTTATTTTCCGCTGCATATTTAGTATTTGGTGATTTGTTTGTGCTTCCACAAAATTGCATGCTTAATTGGTTAATTAACAACTCGGCTAATTAATTAATTAATTAGGGTTTATCACAAGGGGTCATTCAGATTGTGACCTATCACAAATAAACTCAAGGAATGTACAACTATTACAAATTAAATCATTGATTTGTAATGGATGCACTACAACAAACAATGCCTATATAATGACAAAAATTTTCGTCACTATACATACTATATCATCTCCTAAGACATACCAAACTGGGTCGCCAAATGTCTTGGCGATGAAAATATTCATCACCAAATTGTTTAATAATTTTAAAAAATATATATCAAGATAATATAACAATAAGTTATTTAGATTTTTTTCCATTATTAGTAAGTTAAAAAGTATCAAGATAATGTCAAGATAAGTGTATATGTTGTAGGGAATTAACTCGAAAATCACAACCTATGAGAAACAAAAAAAATAGAGAAAACACACGCCAAAGAAAAACAATCACACGCACACGACAATATTTACGTGGTTCAGCAATTTGCCTACGTCTACAGAGTTGTAGGAATTTCACTATTATCAGGAAAAAAAAAATACAAAGTGCGGTCGTACAGTTTTTTTTCTCTCTCAAAAACTATAACAACAAACCCTAATCATCAAAACTGCATTTTCTATATCCAACGCACAAGACTAAGCCTCCGCTCCATGGACTAAGCCTCAGAAAATCTTCCATTAAAAATCATGCAACATTATTCGGGTCAGGTCGGGTCGTCAACCAAATCAAACACAACTAGGCTCCACAAAAACCCAACATATGTAGAGTGATCAAAAACCCAACCGGACTTGAATTTAGGCTCTTACGTCTTCTACACTCTTCAAGCACTTATATTTGTAGAGTGATCATCACGCTAATGTGGTCTAATTACTAGTTCTTAAATAGTAAAAGAAAAAAGAAAAAAAATCCTTTGATGTTCTCTAAATACAATATTAACTTACAATGAAATTGCAGATTGGATAAAGGATGGAAGTACTGGAGATGTAGCTAATGATCAATATCATTACTACAAGGTATATATGATGTTTCGTGTTCATGCTTCATAATAAAAATTGGAAAGAGAAAACCACTCATATTAATTAGCAATTAATTACTAAGAGTCTTGTAGCACAATTGCATAGTTTATTTTTTATTTTTTTAATGGGGAAATTGCATAGTTTGGTTTCCAAGTATTAGTTTTTTGTATATGGAACCCTCATAAATGCTTTGTCCTTTAGGAAGGATTTGAAAAATTGTAAGACCATATAAAATGACACAACTTGTATCACAACTATTCATGTAGCAGACTGTGAGTGGTGAAGAAAAAATAGTGAGTCCATATGAAATATATAGGTAGTTAGTCACAGTCTAACACATAAAATAGTTGTGGTAAAAGTTGTAGGAAAAATAAAAGAAATATCCCGAAAAATAGCTTTGACAACGAGAAAATGGCGAAATAGTTACACAATAATATGACACACTTTTGACTTTTCTACATTTTCAAGGCCCATTTATATTTTTCACATGGTTTTTACTAATAGTTGAGCATGTGTAACCATATACAAGATAATCACAATATAAGAAATTTTCATTTCAGATTTTTCTAAAAATTTATATATGTTGTGATTATACATTATAGAAAGATGTTCGGATTATGAAAAAGATGAATTTAGATGCATACAGATTCTCCATCTCATGGTCTCGGGTATTGTCAAGTAAGATTATCCTTTTCATAATCACATAAAAGGTTAGATCCATACATTGAAAAGGACATAAAAATGGGTACCATCATGTACACATCTTAGGTTGGAAATTGGAATGCACTGGCTATTGTTTTGTGACCACATTATGTTCCTAACAATCTCATTTTTGGGACTAATTTTAGAAGGAAAACTAAGTGGCGGTGTTAATCGGGAAGGAATCGAGTATTACAACAAGCTCATCAATAGGCTTCTGGGCAAAGGTTAAGATTCAATATTAAAATTCCAAAATATCATTAACTTATTTTACATTTTATAATTCAAACTTTATTTTTCTATTACCGAATTCAGGTATAGAGCCCTTTGTAACAATATTCCATTGGGATCTTCCCCAAGCCTTAGAAGATGAGTATGGTGGTTTCCTAAGTCCACAAATTGTGTAAGTGAATTATTCACCAACAAATTACACACCCCCCCCCCCCCACCCCCCACACCCCCCCCCCCCCCCCCCCCCCCCCCCCCCCCCAAAAAATGTTATTTAAAGTAAGTCACTATTTGTCCCAAAATGTTATTCTAACATATGTGTCAAATATTTAGTGATGATTTTCAGGACTTTGCCGAACTTCTCTTTTCAAGGAATTTGGTGATTGGGTAAAGCATTGCATCACACTAAATGAGCCGTGGAGCTATAGTAATCTTGGTTATGCAGAAGGATCGTTAGCATTAGGTCGATGCTCTGCTTGGCAAAATCTAAATTGCACTGGTGGGATTCAATAACAGAGCCATATTTGGTGTCACACCACCTGTTGCTTGCTCATGCAGCCGCTGTTGAAGTGTACAAAAAAAATAAAAATAAAAATTCAGGTTTGACTTACAAAACTTTAAAATATTAAAGCCAAATATTTTCAAGTTACACTAAATGATACTAAGGGTCCGTTTGGATTGAACTTATTGTTGCTGAAACTGAAAACTGAAAACACTGTAGCAAAATAATTTTTAAATGTGTAAATAGTACCATGGGACTCATTTTTAATATTTTTTATTGCGTGAACAGTGTGTGAACAGTGATAAACAGTGTCGCTACAGTACCGCTACAGTGCTTCTCTGTCAAATTTGAACCGCGTGCAACCCAAAAAAAAAAAAAAAAAAGAAAAAAAGAAAAAAAAGAGAGGAAAACGTGGACGCCTAAACGTAGACGCCCAATCCAAACCCAGTCTAAGTGTCCGTTTGGATACAACTTATTTTGCTGAAAACTGAAAACTGAAAACATTGTAGCAAAATAATTTTTAAATGTGTGAATAGTGTCGTGAGACCCATTTTTAATATTTTTAAATGCGTGAACAACGCATGAACAGTACGTGAACAGTGCATAAACAGTAACTTTGTCTCCCGCACAATGTAATCACGATACTGAACAGTGCCATTTACCGTTCATAAGCACTGAAAAAAAAAAAAGAAAAAAAAAAGAAAAAGATGAGAAAACGCAGTTTCAACAAACGTAGAAACGTAACCTTGAATCCTAACACATACTAAATGTACGCCAAGAGCCTTGTAGCTCAACTTATATCTCCTGGTGTCTCTATTGGAGACGTCAAGGATTTAAATCCCCTATCCATTGTAACTATATCAAATTTATCATTTTTAAAAATAATAAAAAAACCCTAAATGTACAAGGTTGGTTAAGCTTGGTTTACAAATGATACAAAACCGTACGAATAGCAATTTCTGAAACTGATTTGAACAATTCTAATGAAGTTTAACTTAGATAAATATACGAAATCTCATGCATAAGCTTTGAGTGTAAAAAAATGTTCACCAAGCAGGCAGCACAGAAAGGAGTGATAGGGAGTCACTGGTCTGTGCCATTCTCTAACACAGAGAGACCAAATGGCCGCGCAACGTGCCATTGATTTCATGTTACTTGGGATGGTAAGTTATGCTTTATGGTTTTTATTTTACGGGTAATTCTAGGGCACCCTCTCTGTTTTTTAGATGGTACGGTACCTACAAATAATCAACCTGCTATAACGGGTACTAAAATTTCACATTTGATAGTTCTATTTTCACATTAAACAGTACCAATATTACATGTTACTGTACTTTTGTCATATTTAGTGGTTCTATTTTTTTTTTTCCTTCACACGTGATAATTCCATTGTTACATGAGACCATATCAGTATTACATCTGACCGTACTTTCGTCACATTTGGTGATTCCCTTATTATTATTTTTTTTCCTCACATTTGATGGTTCTATCTTCACATTGGATAGTACCAATATCACATATAATTGTATTTTTGTCACATTTAGTAGTTTCCTTATTTTTTTCTCACATTTGATAGGTTCATTGTCACACGAGGTATTACGAACATCACATCTAACCATACTTTTGTTACATTTAATAATTTCATTATATTTTACTCACACTTGATAGTTCTATCGTCACATTATACAGTACCCACATCACATATTACTGTATTTTTGTTACATTCGATGATTTTATTGTCAAATTTGTCATATATGATCATACCATTGTCACATTTGATAGTTTAAAAAAAAAAAAAATATTAGATAGTTTCAACATCACATTGGACAGTACCAACGTCACATATAGTCTTACCATTGTCATATTTGGTGGTTTTTTTTTTTTTTTTAATTTAATTTTTTAGTCACATTGGATGGTACCAATATCACTTTTTTTTTTTCAATAATGATGTCATAATGATCACAAAACACTGAAGTTTTCTAGGCCTTGATTCCGAATGGATTGAACTTGACGCGGATGGTTATGGTACAGAGAACATGTATTATGTTAGCGTAATTTTAATTTTTGATAGTATATCTTTGTCAATTTGAATCTTTACAAAGTCTATGCCATTAGACCTCACAACTGAAACAACCAAACCATTAAACATCTAAACCACAAAGACCAACCTAAAGCAAAATAAATCCCTACACAAGAACAGGGGAAACCCAACACAAATTCAGAGTCTTATCTATCAATTTCATTTTTAACAAACAATCTTTTAAGTGTAGGGGTTGAGATATATGGTAGTCAATGAATGTGGATTGCTTTAGTTAACAATGGGTAGTATAGACCATTTTTGCTGTAATAGGAACACAAATCTAGAGTATTAAAAGAAAATTAAGGCTTATATAATTTAGTTGTAAAGAGAACTACATATAAATCCAAATATATGTAGGAAGAAGATTTCTCCCAACGGGCCACTTCCAACAAGCAATATGAATCATAAATTCATAATACTTAGAAGTCCTAGTTAATATATTTCATACACCTTAGAAAACTGAAGAAAATATAAAAATTCAAATGAATGTAGGAGGGTGATCTCTTGGCACTGCTAGATATGGCATCTATGCTACCTATACCGCCTGATAATTTTAATTAACCAAATAAAGTAAATCGAAAAAAATGTAGAATTTTTTTTTTTTTTTTTTTGAGAAGAAGTTAGTAGAGATAATTTTAATTAACCAAATATAGCACCGTATGGTCCATATCTTCTACCAGAACCTGTAACTCCAATTCTGCTTGATGGTTTTTATTTTACATTTTATAATTTTGTGCCTATTAAAGCAGCTAAAAGAATTATCGAAATGAGTTCAAATGGAAGGAAAAAATCTATTGATAAATGAATTCCAATTTGTTGACTGTTACTTATCAAATCCTGCTCTATAATCTGGTTTGATCTGGTAGTCCAAATAATCCCGTACCATGACGTATCTGAAATAGTAGCCATTAATAGACAAAAAAGAATTGTACAAATCAGCAAAGTAACCCCATCCCCAACAGTCCAAAGATTCAAATCTTTGTAATATTCTGAACCATTCATAAACATCACAGCAAATATGATTAAATCCTTTCCGTTTGAGTCTTCCAATATATATTGTGGGGATCAAAGCCCAAATTTATATATTGGGCCTTGGGCCCTATTTGAAGATATGAGTGCGTCCGAGGAGGAGCAAATGATTGGGAAAGGCCTCGGACTGGAGAACCATGCAAGGAAGTGATAGAAGAATATAGTCCAAGGATTATATCCTTCTCGGATACGAAGAATACTAGTCTAGCAAATACCTGGGTGGCTTGGGCAATCTTCCAGGAAGTTCAAACAATAAGGATGAACTTCATACACGTATAAAGATGATAAGAACAGAGAAATATTTAAGGGAAAAGCTACTACCACCGCATTAAATGTACTGCAGCAACTTTTCTGGTCGCATTTATGTGGAGAAGACCCCTGAACAGTGCAACCTCAGCTACCACCACTCATGGAGAACTAAAGAAGGTACCTGATGGGACATATACTCAAGTGAATGCTTAGATGAAGAACAAATGTATGATCAAGATGGAAAACAAGAAAACTATATAAATGTAAAGGACCTCTCATGAGAGGGGGATTGAAAGAAGGAGGAAAAGAAGAAGAAGAAAAATTTATTATAGCTCTAAGAGTGACCTTAGCCATTCAAACTATAATTTGTCTCCTCGGACCTAAATTTATTCAAGTTCCCAACGTTTTAGTACTTGTTTCTTTATTAAAATTTTGATTACCTGCTGTTGAGTTCACAAACAGTCTAGTTCTTTCACCCACTCTCTACAAATTCATTGTATTGGGCTTAGTGGGCCCACATCCCATCTCTTTTGGGCTTGGGTTACAAATCTTGACCCTACAATTGGCGCTGTCTGTGGGGAGAGCTTGAGCCGGAGTGAAAGCAACAGTTAACGATGGCTGAATCAGGCCAACAACTAGCAGAGTCCAGAGCATCCCAACATGGCGATCCTTTCCTTAACCTCGAACGAAGAGATGATCGTGAAGGAAGTGTACATACAATACATGATGAGAGGAGCCAGTCACGAGGTGGTAGTCGTATCTCCCATGCAGATGGCAACAGGGCCATGCAGTTGGAGATTGACCGATTGAAAAGGGAGCTACACCATGCAAAAAGGAAGCGAGCTTCCTCTGACAGTGACGTTTCTTCTGGTGATGAAAGAGACATCAGTTACAAATGGAGGTCTCGAACTTCACCCAGTGAATCTTTCTCTTAAGAAGAAGAGCTCCATGACGAGCGGCAGTTTAAGAGCCCCCCACTTAGGGGTGTAGGAAATGATGTTATGAGTAAAGCCCTGGACCAAATATCTAAGTCGCCTTTCACGCATAAAATTGAAAGGGCGAGACTTCCCCGGCATTTTCATCAGCCAACTTTCACCATTTACAATGGGCGAATAGATTCGTTTGAGCATGTGAGCCATTTTAACCAAAGAATGACTGTTTATTCCAAAAATGAGGCCTTGATGTGCAAAGTCTTTCCATCCAGCCTCGAACCCGTTGCGATGAGATGGTTTGATGGTCTAAGGGCGGAATCCATAAATTTCTTTCATGAACTCACCCAAGCATTTGGCTCCCGGTTTGTGACATGTAGGAGAGTTCCTACGTCGGTAGCCTCCCTGCTATCTTTGAGCATGCAAGAAGGGGAGAATCTTAAAACATACTCCGACAAATATTGAGAATTGATTAATGAAATTGAAGGTGATTTCGATGATGTGGCTATCAATACCTTCAAGCTCGGTCTTCCGTCCGAGCACGGTTTAAGAAAATCCTTGACTGGCAAAACCATTACCAACGTGCGTCAGCTTATGGACCGTATTGACAAGTATAAAAGAGTTAAGGAGGATCAGCAGCAAGGGAAGGGAAAAGACAAGGTTATCCCCCAGGAGAGGAGGGATTTCAGGTTGGACAGATACAACAACAGCAAGCCGCGTAGGGATTTTGCTGGGCAGTTAGGATCAGCAAATCTCCAAGCAGTCAACGTTGTATTTAAAGAGTCAGTGCATCAAGTTTTGGAAAAGATTAAGAATAAACCATACTTCAAGTGGCCGAATAAGATGGTGGCAAACCCCGAAAGGCGTAATCGTAACCTTTATTGCCAAAATCATCAGGACCATGGGCATACCACAAAGGATTGTAGGAGTCTGTGGGATCATTTGGACCAACTTGTCCGTGAAGGTAAATTGAAGAAAGTCTTGCACCACTTCAGTGGCCGAGGAAGTCAGGCAAGCTCGGAGCCCCTAAGAGATGATTCTTCAAGACCCCCTTTGGGAACTATCAATGTCATCCTTGCCGCACCAGAGGATCCTGGCCATCTAGAATAATGTCTGTGACCCATTTACCCACAGGAGACGGTGATCAGGATCCGAAAAGGGTAAAAAGGGAGATTCTCCTAGTACTAGGCTTCTCGGATGATAATAAAATCGGAACCATCCAACCACACGACGATGCTTTAGTAGTTACCCTCAGAATTGAGGGGTATGATGTGAAAAGGGTGATGGTGGACCAAGGCAGTGGTGCTGAAGTAATGTATCCTGACCTTTACAAGGGGTTGAACTTAAAACCTGAGAACTTAACACCCTACAATTCTCCTTTGGTGGGTTTTGTTGGAAAGGTCGTTATTCTGAGGGGTCAAATACGACTACCCGTGCAAGCTAGTACAGAGACAGTAGAGGTAGATTTTATTGTCGTGGACGTATATTCACCCTATACAGTGATCGTGGCCAGATCATGGCTTCATGCACTAGGGGTTGTTCCTTCTTCTCTGTACCAAAAGATTAAATATCCATCTGAAGGCAAGGTTCAGGAAATTTTGGGAGATCAATCTGTGGCCAGAAGATGCCTGATGGCTGCCATACAACATAAGTCCAAAACTGAGTCCTCGAATCATCCAGGAGAGGAATTATAGCAGTTAAAACACCCAGCGGCACTTACCGATAAAACAGCCGCGGAGGCCAAATGTGAATATTTGGTAAAAGTCACTATTGGGGACGACCCAGAGAAGTTTTTTCAAGTTGGCTCACAGTTGCCACCTCAAGAAAAGGTAGAATTAGTATAATTTCTCAGAGGGAACGTAGATGTATTTGTTTGGAATGCCTATGAAACCCCACGGGTGGATCTAGATTTTATCTGTCACCATTTGCATGTCAACCCCCTGGTCGTCCCTAAGAAATAGCCTCATCAGCGCCCATCTAAGGAGCACGCTAACGCAGTACGAGAGGAAGTAACGAAGCTCAAACAGGCTGGAGCTATTAAGGAGGTGTTTTATCCTGAGTGGCTAGCTAATACTGTAGTGGTGAAGAAGAAGAATGGGAAATGGAGAGTGTGCGTGGATTTCATAGACCTCAATAAGGCGTGTCCGAAAGATCCATTTCCCATACCTAAAATTGATCAGCTGGTGGATGCAACAGTAGGACACCCTCGAATGAGTTTCCTGGATGCCTTTCAGGGCTATCACCAAATACCCCTGGCCCTAGATGATCAAGAAAAGACTGTTTTTATTACCCCCATTGGGAACTACCACTACAAAGTGATGCCATCTCGTTTGGTGTAGGGTCAGGCAAATTCTTGGGCTATATGGTAACTCACAGGGGAATTGAGGTAAATCCAGACCAGATAAAGGCCATTAACAGTTTGCAGCCACCTCGGAATCCCAAAGAAGTCCAGAAGTTGACTGGCATGGCCTCTGTTTTGAATCGTTTTATCTCTCGATCAACAGATAGATGCAGACCTTTCTTCTTGTTGATCAACAAGTGGAAGGGGTTTGAGTGGACTGAAGAATGCGCCATAGCTTTTCAGCAACTTAAGGAATATCTAGCGCGGCCCCCCATCATGTCTAGTCCTGAAGTAGACGAGGTCCTATATGCTTATATTGCTGTGGCCCCCTATGTTGTTAGTTTGGTGCTGGTAAAAGTTGATGGTGGTATACAGAGGCCCGTTTATTACGTGAGTAAGTCATTGCATGAAGCTGAAATTCGTTATTTGCCATTGGAAGAAGCCATCCTGGCAATAGTGCTTGGTACACGGAAGCTGCCTCATTATTTCCAAGCACATATAGTCGTTGTTCTCACCCAGCTCCCACTCAAAGCCATACTTCGAAGTGCTGACTACACAGGAAGGATTGCTAAATGGAGCACAATCTTAGGGGTTTTTGACATCAAATACATGCCTCGCACTTCAGTCAAAGGCCAGGTCCTTGGAGATTTGGTGGCCAAGTTCACTGAGCCTCACTTAGAAGAAGTAATGCCAACACAGGGCATGGATAAAAAATCGGTTAGTATGATTTCTCAATAAAGCCCCTTACCTTGGGAAGTAAATGTGGATGGCACAGCAAACCAGAAAGGTTCCGGAGTGGGGTTAGTGCTGATATCCCCTGAAAAAATCACCATTGAAAAGTCATTGAAGCTGGACTTCTCGGCTACAAATAATGAGGTCGAATATGAAGCCCTACTAATGGGAATGACCATGGTTCAAAAGATGGGTGGAAGGACAGTGGAGATGTTCTCAGACTCAAGGTTAGTCGTTGGTCAAGTGAAGGGAGAATTTGAAGCAAAGGATGAAAGAATGCAAGAGTACTTAAGCCAAGTTAGACACCTTCAATCAGAGTTTGAATCTTTCACTTTGCTGCACATTCCTAGAAGTGAAAACACACATGCAGATTCCCTAGCCACTTTGGCAACTTCCTCGGTGCAAGATTTGCCTCGGGTTATCCTCATGGAAGATTTGTACAAGCCCTCGGATGTGAGAAATGGGACAGTCCGGGTTCACCAAGTTAGGGCAGGACCTAGTTGGATGGACTCTATAGTTTTATTCCTGAATGAGAATATTCTGCCTGAAGAGAAGACAGAAGCCAACAAGATACGAAGAAAAGCCACTAGGTTCTGGCTATCCGAGAACCAGAAATTATATAAGCATTCATTTTCAGGGCCATATTTGCTATGTATACACCCTGAAGAGACTGAATCAATCCTTGAAGAATTACACGAAGGCATTTGCAGAAGCCACACAGGGGGTAGGTCCTTGGCACATAGAGCCATTACCTAGGGCTATTGGTGGCCAAACATGCAAAGGAAAGCCCAAGAATACGTGAAAAAGTGCGATCAGTGCCAACGTTTTGCACCAAACATACATCAGCCTAGGGGAGTCCTTAATCCATTATCTAGCCCATGGCCATTCGCTCAGTGGGGCTTAGACATTGTGGGTTCATTCCCTAAGACGGTAGGAAACAAGAGGTATCTGCTAGTTAGCATAGATTATTTCTCCAAATGGGTTGAAGCCGAACCTTTTGCTAACATAAAAAATGTGGACGCAAAGAAGTTTGTTTGGAAAAATATTGTCACACAGTTTGGGTTTCCTCATACACTCAATTTGGACAATGGCCTTTAGTTTGACAGCAAATAATTTAGAAGCTATTGTTGTGAATTGGGGATCACAAATAGGTACTCTACTCCTGCTTACCCCCAGGGAAACGGACAAGCAGAAGCTATTAACAAAGCCATAGTAAACGGACTAAAGAAAAGGCTGGATGATGCAAAAGGCAAATGGGTCGAAGAACTATCACATGTCCTCTGGACATACAGTACTACGCCTTGCAGATCTACTGAGGAGTCCCCCTTCTCAATGACTTATAGGGCTGAAGCTGTCATCCCTCTAGAGGTTGGTTTCCCAACGTTAAAAACTAGTTCATACAGTCTGAGTAGCAATAACGAGCATCTAGAGAGGAATTTGGACTTGATTGAAGAAAGGAGGGAGAATGCAATGATCCAATTGGCATACTACCAACAAAAGCTTAGACAGGGTTATGACGCCAACGTAAAAGTAAGGCTTTTGTCACCTGGTGATCTGGTATTAAGGAAGGTTGTAGGCAATGCAAAGAACCCAACTTGGGGGAAGTTATGGCCTAACTGGGAAGGGCCATATTGTATTACTTCAGGGGTTGGCATTGGGGCATATTTTTTGGAGGACTTAAATGGTCATGTAATACCACGTCCCTGGAATGTAAACAACCTTAAAAGGTATTATTATTAATTGAGTTTTTTCCTTGTTCAATATGTTTACGTATTACGTAAAAGTTTCGGGGAAAGTGTTTAAACTTAAATCCAATCATGCCTGAAGTCCTCAGACCAAATGATATGGGTTAGTTAACACTCCTTTACGATTCTTGTGTTTAAACTTAAATCCAATCATGCCTAAAGTCCTCGGACCAGATGATGTGAGTTAGTTAACACTCCCCTACAATTCGTATAAATGTTTAAACTTAAATCCAATCATGCCCGAAGTCCTCAGACCAGATGATGTGGGTTAGTTAACACTCCCTTACGATTCTTATAAGTGTTTAAACTTAAATCCAATCATGCTTGAAGTCCTCAGACCAGATGATGTGGGTTAGTTAACACTCCCCTACAATTCTTATAAGTGTTTAAACTTAAATCCAATCATGCTTGAAGTCCTCGAACCAGATGATGTGGATTAGTTAACACTCCCTTCCAATTCTTATAAGTGTTTAAACTTAAATCCAATCATGCCTGAAGTTCTTGGACCAGATGATGTGGGTTAGTTAACACTCCCTTGCAATTCTTGCAAGTGTTTAAACTTAAATCCAATCATGCCCGAAGTCCTCGGACCAGATGATGTGGATTAGTTAACACCTCCTTACAGTTCTTGTTAATGTTTAAACTTAAATGCAATTACACCTGAAGCCCTCGGAGATATTTAAATAGACTCTAACTTGTGATAAGCCTCTTCGGTCATGTACTTGGTTTAGAAGCAATGCTCAGTAGTATTCTTTGTAAGTGTTGTACAAAAACCAATTCGAGTAAAACATCTAATTATTTAAGTATCAGAAAATATATAAAACCTTCATATCATTCATTGTTTCTTATGTTCATTAACAATTCTTATACGATCTATTTTTTCCTAGTATTTGTATAAGTTATTTGCATAACTAGCAGGATATCGTTGTTAAGTCTGCTCAGATTATAGTAGCTATCGGTTAGCATCATTTGCAATAACAATGAATCTTATAATATGTGCAATGAAGATATAGAAAATAAAAGAAGAACAATTTCATTGATAAAAAAGAAAGTACTTTTCAATACCTTACAATGTTAAAATAATAATAATAATAATAATAATAATAATAATATGGTACTAATACAGATGAAATAAAAATCCTAAGTATCTAAGCCTTGTCAGACTGGTTGGCAGTAGCATCTTGGGTTTGGTCCTTGGGTTCAGGAGGAGTTGCCTTCTTACCCAAGTCCTTACTCTTGTTTTGAGGATCCTCAGCTTGCTTGCCTTGGCCACCAGTTTGCTTAGACTCTTTGGGAGCTTCAGGAAGGGCAAGAGGAACTTGGCTTACCAAAGGCTATTCTAAGGCCTCCAAGAGCTGTTTGGGTGGAGAGGAGTCAGGACCTGGGAGTTTGTGAATTTCAGGATTGTAATAGATGCTCCCAGGTTGCCTCAAGTCAGATTCTGCAGGGACCCCAACAGCGTCAAGGGCTTTACCCCAGGTTATATCACAATAATCTCTCCTCCACCCCAAGCTTGTATGCTGCCTGCTTTTCAGCCTCAACTGCCTCCTTGGCCAATTGGGTAGTTTCCTTAGCTTTTTGAAGTTTAGCTCGAAGACCTTTCACCAGTTCTTTCTTTGTCTCCAGATTAATCTCGGTCATGTGCAATTGCTTGTGTTGGTCCTCAGCCTGCTTCTCAGCACTTTTAAGGCCTGCATCAAGGCAATTCCTTTGCTTGGTCATTTCTTTTAGCTGCTCGGACAACTTATCGTAGTCCTCCTTGAGACTACCCATCTTCCTTTCAACCTTGGACTGGGAATAGGCCTTCGCCTAGGCTTCATTGCGAGCGTTTTTATTCCACTCCTTGGCCACATAAATTTGTTGGGTAATCTACATAGTAGAATGGAAAATTTTAGTATAAAGTAAAGAAAAGGGACGAATAGAATGACTAGAATTTTAATTGAAGAAGTGGATCAATTCACTTACCATAGCTAAGTCCCTCTTAAGGGACAGAAAGAGTTCATGCTGATTGAAACACCTGTAAGCCTCCATATCCTTTGGGAAGAGAAGGGGTTGTTCCAGGGCCTCAACAATGAGACCTGCCTTCCCCCCTTGGTAATTTCTAACTGTGGTGTCCCAAGGGAAGGAAACACCATCCAACTCTAGCTTTAGGGACCAAGTGCGCTGTCCTCGGCGCAAATCGACGATGAGAATTTCGTCTCGGCTCTCAACAGATGAAGCCCTTTGCCCTCGATGGTCCTTGGCCACTCTCTGTTGCTTAGTTCCCTTTAGAGGCACCACCTGACCTTCTTCAGTATCTGTAATGGGCCTTTTCTTCTTTGGATCAGGGATTGGCTTTAAGCCGAGGTCAGAAGGGACCTGAGGAGGTGGTGGAGGAAGGTTAACAACTGGTTGAGACGAACCGGTCTCTTTGGCCTTAGTTGCTTTTTTCTTGGCCTTCATTAAGTCCTTTAGGCTTGCCATTTCTTCTTCTTCTGAAGAATCGTCTGGAAGGGCAGTTATTAGAACAGGAGCATGGACGCTGGACTGTCTGTCAGTCTCCTTCTCGGCGACCAAAACTGGAATCACTTGAACTTCTCTTGGTGCCTCTTCTTCAAATTGGAACTGATCAATCTGTTCCTCAAGTGAAAAGGCCGAGGAAGCAACTCTTTCCTCTGCTGCGACTGGTTCAAAGGGAACTTGTTGAACCGGTTGGATGAGTAGTGGTATACCCTACGGGTTTGGATGTGTCACGGGGGCAAGATCGAACAAAGACAAAAAATTTGGCCGAGCAACGTCTATTGGATTTATGTGAGGGTCTCCCTGCCTTATCGCGTTGTCGATCGGTTGAAATGTGTCTGAGAGTGGCTTGAAATCAAGAATGAGATGTGCGGCCCGAAGTTGCCTGTCTTCACTTACAAAAATCTCTGATCTTAGTAAGTAATTGAACGCGGCAACGTTAGTTAGACTGAGCCGAGGAGATATGTGCCTTTTATCTATTAACACCACAACAGAATTAAGAAATCGGAAAGTAAAATACGAATATAAAAAGAAAAGGTACAACACTAGTGATGAAGATCCTAAATCTATTTCTAGGGAACCTAGATCTGAACCTAGCTCTCCTGGTTGGGTTGGGCAATAAAAACTGTCATGCCACGTTCTTGAGACGATCAGATAGTCGTCTTTCATCCCCTTGTTAGACTTAGGAAGACAGGATATGAGCCTAACGATGTCGAACTGGGATTTAAGATAATATCCCGCCCCCTTTTGTCTATGACACTTGTACATATGTACTACGTCAAGCCAGGTGAGCCCCAAGCCTAAATGTTGGTTTAAAGCATCGACTGCTCCTAGGATCCTAAAGACGTTAGGTGCACATTGGTCGGGACTAAGCCTATGATTACAAAGGTAATCTCTTGTAATGGAGCCCATAGGGAGAGTCATTCCCCCTTCTATGAAAGCTATGATTGGGATTATGACTTCTCCTACTTCTCGGTCGGTTAGTAGTCTCTCTGGGGGACAATACCGCAAGTGTACACCTTGTGGTATGTGATACATTTCTTTAAATACCTCTATCTGGGCAAGACTATCTACCAAATACCTAAATCTACCAATTTCAGATAACCAGAAAAGAAGGAAGCACTAAGAACAATAACGGGGAAATGAGAATTTGAAGGTCGAGGAAGATGGCCAAAGAGAAAAAGATGGGTGCGAAGAAACTGGAACTTACACAAACTGGGTTGGGGAGTGATCCTTAAGTCCTTAGTAAGATTCTTGTGAATTTATGAAGAAATGATACTGATGATTTGAAAAGCTTTGTAAGTTTGAATGTTTGAGTTCGCTGGAGAGTTTGAGAAATCGTGAAGTAAAGGAGAAATGATCTCCTTTGAGGTTTTATATAGGGGCCAGAAAATGAGTGAGAATTATCCCGCCTAAATTCTGAGGAAAAATATCGTCCGTTGGATCAATGGCTCACCGTTGGATGCCAAAGACATAGCACCACCTAGAGCAATTAATAGCGCTTCATAAATACCGAAACGTCAGCAGCCATGATGAAGCGCCTAAATCTATGCTCCCACGCGTGTAAACTCAGGTAATTTTTACATTATTAGCCTTTATTTTTGCGGCAGATCAAAATCCTATTTTTTCTCCTCGGATGCGAGGGAAAAATTAAAATTTTGAGGGGATATTGTGTGGATAAAAGCTCAAATTTATATATTGGGCTTTGAGCCCTATTTGAAGATATGGGTGCGTCCGAAGAGGAGCAAATGATTGGGAAAGGCCTTGGACTGGAGAACGATGCAAGGAAGTGATAGAAGAATATAGTCCGAGGAGTATATCCTTCTCAGATACGAAGAATACTAGTCTAGCAAATACCTGGGTGGCTTGGGCAATCTTCCAGGAAGTTCCAACGATAAGGATGAACTTTATACACGTATAAAGATGATAAGAACAGAGAAATATCTAAGGGAAAAGCTGCTACCACCGCATTAAATGTACTGTAGCAACTTTTCTAGCCACATTTATGTGAAGAAGACCCCTGGACAGTGCAGCCTTAGCTACCACCACTCATGAAGAACTAAAGAAGGTACCTGATGGGATATATACTCAAGTGAATGCTTAGATGAAGAACAAGTGTATGATCAAGATGGACAAAAAGAAAACTACATAAATGTAAAGGACCTTTCATGAGAGGAGGATCGAAAGAAGAAGGAAAAGAAGAAGAAGAAAAATTTACTGTAACTGCAAGAGTGACCTTAGCCATTCAAACTATAATTTGTCTCCTTGGACCTAAATTTATTCAAGGTCCCAGCGTTTTAGTACTTGTTCTTTTATTAAAATCTTGATTACCTGTTGTTAAGTTCACAAACAACCTAGTTCTTTCACTCACTCTCTACAAATTCATTGTATTGGGCTTAGTGGGCTCACATCCCATCTCTTATGGGCTTGGGCTACAAATCTTGACCCTACATATATATATATATATATATATATATATATATCCTTTCTGTTTGAGGGACGTAATTAGTGTGTACAATTTTTTTTTTTTTTGGTTGTTTGGAAAATATGTACAATTTGATAATCCTATCCAAACCACAAAGAGTAATGCTAAATACACAAATTATTTTACAAAATTTTTATAAACTGCTAATGTGACTTTAGCATTTTCCAAATAATAATAACAATTATTATTATTTTTGAGAGATTTTTTCAACCTACAGTGTTTGTTCCTGATGATATCTATTTATCATCAAACCAAGACATCAATCAGTTTTTAGTGTAAGCGAGGATTAAACCTCAGATCTCTTGTTTAAACATCAGAGATTTTACTAGTTGAGTTAACTGGAACCCACTTTTCTAAATAATTATTAGTAAGCAAAAATATGATGTTAGTAGTAGACCCATATTAGAACTAGTAAGAATTTGTCACATCAATAGTTTGTAAAATAATTTATGGCGGTAGAATCACAAAATTTCTCAACCCAAATGAAAGCAAAAATTATAAGTAGATCTGCGAATGATTAATTATATATTGAAGTCAAGGGGAAGATCTGAAAATGATGCTTGGGGGTAGGAAACACCTATATATATGTTTTGTTTTGTTTTTGTTTTGTTTTGTTTTTTTTAAGGATAATGTCTTGATTTTTTTAAACAAAAAAAAAAAAAAAAAAACTAAAATAAGTCATTATTCATAAGTATAGTGAATATGAAATATCTACGTCTACAAAACAATCCTTGTTATTGATATAAATTCTAATAAATATACAATAATACAAAAGTTATCTAATTTGATATTGATAACTTTTTATATATATAATCTATAAAATATTAATATGGCCAATCTCTTATTAGTTTTCATTTAGACCCACCATTAATATCACATTTTCATTTACCAATAATTACTCACTACATTAGCAGTTTGTAAAAATTTTTGTAAAATAGTTTGTATCTCTAACATTGTTCATCTATGAAAAGGGGCAATTTGATTTTATAGGATTAAACTACCATACTACTTATTATGCTGCTTACGCCTCTCAACCAACTGGTGATAAAGCAAGTTACACGACAGATTCTAGTGCTAATCTTACTAGTAAGTACAAATTCAAAAGCTGAAGCGATGCTCATGACCCTTTTTTTTCTCATCTTTGCAGCGTGACGGAATGAGATCCCCCCATTAGTCCACCGGTATGTTGCTAGCTAAATACATATCAACATTTTTGTTCTAGTAGTTAGAGAGGGGGGGGGGGGGGGGGGGGGGGGGGGGTGGTGTTGGGGAAACAAACAAACAAACAACATTTTTGTTTTAGTATATTGATGGTACTAAATAATTATAAATATGATTGATGCTATATTATTGACATAATGAATATCTTAATTTTTTTAAAATCTTTTATCTTGCAATTAAATATAAACACATTGTGTTTTGGCCTTATATTAGTATCTCTAAAAAATTGCAGGCTGCTTCAAGTTGGCTCCATGTTTATGATCCTAGAGGATTTCAAGATATTTGGCTCTACATAAAAAGGAAGTACCACAATCCACTAATTTACATCACCGAGAATGGTGATTTTCTCTAACTTATTTTTTCTTTTATTATCCCAGAAGGTCATGAAAAATTGGAATGCTATTGGTAGTTATTAGATTTCCATTTGAAACTTTCCCCCATCTATATTTGTAGGAATTGATGAGTCAACAATACCACCTTGTCACTCAAGGAAGCCCTTGTTGACCCCCAAAGAATTGACTATTACCATAAACATCTTTTGTATCTTCATAGGGCTATCAAGTAAGTGCAATAGCTCCTCTCTCTCTCTCATTGGTGACCGATTACCCAAGTTCACAAAAAAGCAATCCAAACTAATAACAAGTAAGTCTACTAGTTTATTTTTGGAGAAGAGGCTCTCCGACTTATTTTGGCAATCATGTACTTGAATGCCCTAGAGGCCAAAAAATAAATACTAAATCTAGACTTACTTAAATAAGTCTTACTAAGTAGATAAGTGGATGACAGATTATATCTTCTAATCCCATTCTTATCTTAATAAAGTATGAAGAGATAGACAATTATAAAAATTAAAATATGGGTGTTTTGAAAACATGATTAAAAATAAAATAGAAAAAATAAAATTATATGCTAAAATAGATCAATTTTTTCATGAGTTAATGTGGATGGTCAAAGTTTGTAACTTGGAGGATATCTATAATTCTATGTGGCAAGTACAATGTCAAACATTCAGTTGAAGGACAGCTATGATCACTTACATTAGCATGTCCTTTTCCTTTTTTTTTTTCCTTTCATCTCTACTTTTTATTTTTATTTTCTAAACAAATTAGATTATGTAATGCTCCTCTATAAAAACCAGCAGATTATACCTGGTGCTTCACGAAATGCCATAATCTATTATGGCATTTCGAGGCTATCCAGACTTAGGCCTCCTAGTTCTTCTTGCCTTATTGACTAATGTCATTGCTGTTTCATCAAGTCATGACACTTCATTCAGCCGGACCAGTTTTCCCAGAGGTTTTATTTTTGGGACAGCATCAGCGTCTTACCAGGTAACTAAGTCTCTATTTTCTCTATGTTAATTTGTATCATAAATTTTTTTTTTTTTTTTTTTTTGGTTGTTTCAAATGTCCTGGGATGTGAAGCATATGATCAATATTATTATGTGCACATGTGTGTTCTTTCAAATTTCCAGTATGAAGGTGCAGCAAAAGAAGATGGTAGAGGACCAAGTATATGGGACACCTACACTCATGAACATCCAGGTCCCTTTCTCTCTCTCTCTCCAACAATATGAAACTTGAAAGTATGAATTACTAGTGAAATATTATGCAATATTATGATGAAATTTAATTTTGGAAAATATTAATTAAAGTCTTCTCCATTTCATTCATTTCACTATTAAACTTTTATTTAGATTCATCAATGTACAGACTATCATGTTATTTAAAATTTTGAGTAACATAATAGTCTATAAACTTTTAGATTTATAAAATTTATTATGAATTACAAAATTTAAAAGCATACAAAATATGGAGATTATGTTGGGTAGGATTCCACCCACCATGAGGTGTGTTTTTGTTCTGTATCTATAAGAATGATGGCACGAACAAAATATTTTCAAAAAATTCACAATAAAACTTAGGTAGTAAGCTAATAATGGTTGGTAATAAAGTGATTTAAGTGGTGAACCCAAATGAGAAATAATAATAGCTTTGTTGTAAAAAATGTTCTGTCTGTTTCACTATTAGTATTTATATTTTATAATAAAGATCACACACACAATTCCCTAAATTGTAGGGATCGATTACACACACAATTCCCTAAACTCACGGTATGTACAACTGGTAAAGTGAGTAAAGCTATAGCCACATATTATTTTACAACTGTAGGGTTACAATTTGTAGCCCAAGTCCAAAAGGTCTAGGATATGAGCCCAGTGAGCCCAACAAAATGAATTTGTAGAGAGTGGGTGAAAGAGTTGGGCCTTTCGGGAATGGGATAACGGCAAGTAAGGATTTGTATGATGAATAAATACAAGAAGACACTTAAAAATCAATAAAACAAACGTCCGAGGAGATCAATAGTGTGTGTAATCAATATATTGATGAAAGTTCCCTCAGTTCTTAGTGCTACAGTGATTCCTTTTCTCTCATTTCTACTTTTCTTTTTTCGTCCCCCTCTTATGGGAGGTCTTTTACATTATATAGTTCATTTCAAGCCATTCTGATCGTACACTTGTTGGCCATCCAAACACTCACTTGAGTACATGTCCCATCCAACATCCTTTTATGGTTCTCTGTGAGTGGTGGTAGTTGAGATTATACTGTTCAGGGGTCTTCTCCACATAAATGCGGCCAGAAAAGTTGCTATGATGCACTTAATGCGGTGGTAGCAGCTTTTCTTTAAGATATTTCTGTATCCTTATCCTTTTTGTACGTGCCTGAAGTTCGTCCTTATCGTTGGAATTTTGTCAAGGGTTGATAGGCCACAAACTGAATGACCCCTTGTGATTAAACCAATTAATTAATTAGCCAAGTTATTAATTAATCAATTTATCATGCAATTGCGTGGAAGTACAAACAAATGACCAAACAACTAAATATGCAGCGGAAATTAAATGACACGGTGATTTGTTTACGAATGGGGAAAACCCTAACGGCAAAAACCCCACCGGGTGATTTTCAGGTCACCACTCCCAAAACTCCACTATTATCAAATCAAGCGGTTACAAGTAAAGGAATCCCAAGTACCTTACCAACCTACAGTTGAACCTTTACCTCAATACCCAATTGGACTTGATCTGTAGTGACAATTTCCAGCTTTAATGCACGGCTCCCAAGTACGTGACTAACCAATGCGCGGATCCCAGTATGCGACTTTAAACACCAACTAAAAAGGAGAGGTTGGCTGCAAAGTTCTTCAGTTCATCCTTTACGATGAAAATCAGGAAGATGCTTGGTTACAAAACCCTATGGTGCAAATACACAGCAACTTCTTGAGAGAAGATGAACTAGGTCAAGAACTTCGTCTTTTAATCACAATTTGCTTGAACAAAGATTGCTCAATGCTTTTGCAACTTGTGTACAATTTGACGGCTCTTAAAACAATCATTTTATATGTTTAGGGTTAGAAGAAAAGAAGGCCCAAAAGCATATTCACAGATCCCAAGGAAATCAGATCAGAAAATCTGATTTTGTAATTCTCGACAGATAGCAGGTGTCGAGGTAGCTATCAAGCGGGTGTCGAGAATTAATGAATGTGCACTTCAGCTTGTTTTTTCTTGGACAGACTTGATGACTTCAACACTTGATTTTGAAACCTTATTTCTTGAAGTATTAAAAACACCTAGAACTACCCAATTACAAGTAGAGTGCGTTTTGTCAAAAGGATTAGACAATTTACATAAATGAGTGACATATATTCTTAACAAGTGAACACACATATGTCCTAACAAGGGTCACCTACACCGTCTAACTACAGGCTTGATCGATGTTTGTCGTACTCAGCGAGAGGATACTCCTCTGACAACACTTCCCCATTCACCTCCCACGTAGCTCTTCCTCTTGAAGTCTCTAAAAAACCCTTTATGCCTTCTCAGACGTACTCTAGCCCTCGGACAAGGCCCAAGGCCCACTATCCAAATTTGGGCTTTCACCCCCACAACAACATTTTTACAAATTGTTGTTGTGGCCAACTTCTTATTGGTTTTTATCTGGACCGGCCACTGATATTATTTTTTCATTTACCAATAACTACTTATCACATCAGCAGTTTGTAAAATTTTTTTGTAAAAAGTTTTTATCTATAGCATTTTACCTGGTACAATTTAAATAATGAATAATGCTAGAAATACAAACTATTTTACAAAAAAATTTACAAACTGCTGATGTAGTGAGTGATTATTAACAAATGAAAAAGTGATATTAATGGTGGGTTTAGATGAAATCTAATAAGAGGTTGACCACATCAATATTTTGTAAAAATATTGTAAAATAATTTGTGACTGTAACATTACTTTTAAATCATTGATCTGTAACGGATGGTTTGGAAAGAATTAATGAAGTGATATTTGGTAGCCTATTTTTAACTGTATTTGAATTTGAATTAGACTCATTAATCATCTTATTATCAAAATTGATCCATTTCAAATGAAGAATATCGTTTTTCTTACTTGAAAAAAAGAGAAAAAAAAAACAAAAAACAATATGTGGGTTGATACGAGGCTCGAAAATTGAGATAACTATGAGGATTTAGGATTGGGAGTTTAGAAGGACTTGGATCAAAGCATATGGTATTAGGACCAAGCAAAATAGTAGCTCAATTCTCTTTACAAATAGTGGCAGTAGAAAATTCTTTTTACTTCCTGTTTTACACTGGATTTCACTTTTTCTGCTGAACTAGCTCTGGGAGGCTAGAGTCTTCGCTCTTGCTTGCCAGATCTTTTGTAGATCGTCAAAACCTGTGGGCCAAATTAGTATTGTAAAGCTCATGCAGACCATGTTCTAGCTCATAAAAATTTTGGTGTAATATTTAATTTTAACCATGAAATAATTCATTCTATCTAAGAGGATCTTAATGTTGTGTATTTAGTCAAAACCTTTGTAGCTTAACTGGTTGACATTTGCCAATATTTCTCAAAGAGATATTTAGAAGGACAAAGTTCTGGTCGAAATATATTTGGAGCTTTGGGCTCCAATCACCATAGGAAGATGACATTTATCCTTATTATGTGAAATGTGTGTGACTAACTTAGCTCAACCAACAGAGTCATGAGCATTGCACATGATAGGACGCATGTCATATCTTTCTAACAGTGATTAGAGCATTGGACTCCAAACAAGTTTGAAGCCAAATTACTATTATTTTTAAATGTCATTTGATCTTCTTGTTTATGGTTGTTTATGGGTCGTAAAGCTAATGATCCAATTTGTTGTTATTAATAGTATTTGTTAGTGTGTGAAAATTCAGGGCCCAACACCGATAGTCTTATTTAGTAAGCCAAGATTCTCTTTCTTTCACTTTTATTTATTTTCTTGGTTGATACATTAGTAAGCAAAGCTTTTTTTTTTTTTTTTTTAATTTAGAGTTTCAACCTATAACATTCGTTCCTGCTGATAGTTCTATGTAGGCAAGAATTGAATTCCAAATCTTCTATTCAAGTATCAAAATTTTTATTAGTTGAACTAATTAACGGAAACCCACTAGTAAGCCAAGACTTAGACAGTCATGCATGAAGTAAATGTGGCATTTTAGAATAGACAAATTAGTAAACTTTCTTTCGATTATTATTATTATTATTATTATTATTATTATTATTATTATTTTGAGAATCCTCTTTCTTTCACTTTTATATTTATTTATTTGGTTGATACATTAGTAAGCAAAGACTCGGGCAGTCATGCATGAAGTAAATGTGGCATTTTAGTATAGACTAATTAGTAAACGCATGAAATTGGACACTGTTGTTGGTAAAATAATAACACCTCTCCCTTTATGGCCCAATTTGAATACAAGGGAATTCATTGTCTTAGTGTGGAATGGTAAATTAAAAAAACTGACTGCGGAAAGGGAGCACCATCGAGATTCTTAAAAATTTTTAGGGTAACTTCATTAAAAGATTCTAAATTTTTTTAACAATAAGTTATTAGATTTTGCTATATTATTAATAGGTTAAATGAATATCAAAATAATATTAATAAAGGTATATTTAAATATTGTTAAAAATCTTAACAATAAGTTATTTAGATTTTGCTCCATTATTAATAAGTTAAAACTGTTAAATAAATATAAAAAATAATATTAATAATACTTATTTAAATATTGATTACTTAACAAGATCACAGAGTTTGAGGATACTTGTCCCCAATTGATTTTTTAAAAAGAAAAAAAGAAAGAGGAAGAAGAACAACGTAAAATGTCACATTCCTATATTTTCGTATTTATTTTTCTTCATTTTCTCCTCTCTTCCTTTCTTTCTTCCATAACTGAACTCCAAACTAGAAGTAACTTGTATATGTTATGGTTGTGACTTGAGAGGCTTAAATACTAGTTCCATTTCTCTTATGGCTCTAATTACTAATTTACTAGTTCATAAATAGTAAAAGAAAAAAAAAAAGAATCCTTTGGTGTTCTCTAAATACATTATTAACTTACAATGAAATTGCAGAAAGGATAACAGATAGAAGCACTGGAGATGTAGCTAACAATCAATATCATCGCTACAAGGTATATATATATTTTGTTTCATGTTCATAATTAAAATTGGAAATAAAACCACTCATATTAATTAGTAATTAATTACCAAAGTTTTGCAGTATAATTGCATAGTTTGAAAATTGAGGGTTCAAGTGGCCATGCACGTAGAAACACACACACACACACACACATATATATTCTGAAGTATGAAAAAAAAAAAAAACAAAAAAACAAAACAAAACAAAACAAAACAAAACAAAAAGGTACCCAAGAGACCAGCTTTGACCATCCGAAAAAGGGAAAAACGTTACACAGTAATACAGCATTGAGGGATTCATTCACCCCACTTTTTTTTTACCAAGTTAACATCACATTTGTTTATACCGACTTTTATCTTGTCCCACAATTTTAGCTCTCGACACATTTTGAATGTTATCCAAAACTTTTTTTTTTTGGATTGAAAAAACTTTTTTTTTTCTTTTGTTGAATTTCAATTGATAGTGGTCCTTATATTTTATTCAAAATAATTTTTAAAAAATAACTATTGTCCTTGTACCGTACTCAAACACTAAAGCCTTTACTATATTGTTTTCTCCTTCATCTCTTTGACCATTCTGTTTTATACTACGGGTTTTTTCTATCAATCCAAATTTAAATTCTTTGAAGAATAGAGGAAAGAAAAGGTTGAATTCAACAAAATTTCTAAAAAGCAATCGAGGTAGTGAAACAAGTATACAAGTAAACCAATATATCACTATAATCTTATTTTGAGGAATCAAATTAGATGTCTAAATTTTATGTATTTGGATTAGTCTTTTGTTTTTGATTGTTAGTAACTATGAAGTAACTACTTTTGTTTTTTTTATTTATTTTTAATTTTTAATTTTAGTGGTATGAAATATATAGCTGTAGTTAATTAACATTACAGAGGACCACGAGTGTAATAATGAATCTAAATAGAATTCTAAACTAATTCTACAATCCCTCTTTTTGAAGATAATTTCAAAAAATATGAAAAATGATCGAGAGCTATTGAGATAATTAAACTAGGTTTGAAAAAAGAAATTATAGTTTATGTTTACAATTTTGTATAACAATTATAGTTGTTTACAATTGTTTGTTCATTTTTTGTTATAATATTGATATTTTTTTAGGTTATTCTTTTAAATATTACTTTTAAATTTTGCCCTCGATTTGAAACTCTAGTTCTGCCACTAAATTTATACATACATACATACATACATATATATATGCTAACTTGTAATTAGCCGTTAACAACTTTTCTACATTTTCAAGGCCCAATTACGTTTCCACATTTTTTAAAACAATTATTGAGCATATCTAACCAAATACAAGATAATCACAATATAAGAAATCTTCATTTCAGATTTTTCCAACAATTTATATATGTTTTGTGATTATACATTGCAGAAAGATGTTCGGATTATGAAAAAGATGAATTTAGATGCATACAGATTCTCAATCTCATGGTCTCGAGTACTGCCAAGTAAGATAATCTTTTTCATAATCCCATAAAAGTTTAGATCCATCCAATGAAAATGACATAAAAATGGGTACCATCAAGTACACATCTTAGGTGGTATGGAATGGTTATTATTTTGTGACCATATTATGTTTTTAACAATCTCATTTTTTAAACTAATTTCAGAAGGAAAACTAAGTTGTGGTGTTAATAGGAAAGGAATCAATTACTACAACAAGCTCATCAATAGGCTTCTACGCAAAGGTCAGGATTCAATATTAAAATTCCAAAATATCAAGATCTTATTTTACATTTTATAATTCACACTTTATTTTTCTATTTCTGAATGCAGGTATACAGCCTTTTGTAACAATCTTCCATTGGGATCTTCCCCAAGCTTTAGAAGATGAGTATGGTGGTTTCTTAAGTCCACACATTGTGTAAGTGAATGATTCACCAAATATTTACCCAAAAAAAAAAGAAGAATAATTCACCAAATAATCCATGCCTCTTCTCCATCCAATTCTAGATTTTTTTTACATATATTAACTATATCATATATAATTATGATTTTAAACGACTCCCATTTTAGGGTTAAAAAGAAAAAAGAAAAATTGAGGACATCGATATTAAGTTATAACCTAGCAGTTTTGTCAAAACCTAAAATTATTAAATTTAACCATTATTTTAACAATTTCATATATGGCTTTCAAATTCCTTTAGTAAGTGGGACCCAATTCAATGACTGAGCCTAGGTAAAACTTTTAATTTTTAAAAAATGGGACATTGAGTGGAAAGACAAGTTCAAACTCAATACCATTATAAAATTAGTAAGTCTCCATTTGTCCCAAAAGGTTAAGCTATCAAGAAAAATTGAATTTATTTAGCGATTATTCTAACATATGCATCTAATATTTAGTGATGATTTCCGGGACTATTCGGAACTTCTCTTCAAGGAATTTGGTGATCGGGTAAAGCATTGGATCACACTAAATGAGCCATGGACTTTCAGCAATAATGGTTATGCAGGAGGATTATTATTTGCACCAGGTCGATGCTCTGCCTGGCAAAATCTAAATTGCACTGGTGGGAATTCAGGGACAGAGCCATATTTGGTGACACACAACCAACTGCTTGCTCATGCAGCCGCTGTTGAAGTGTACAGGAAAAAATATCAGGTTCAACTTGCAAAATTTTAACATATTAGATTTATAATTAATTAAAAAAAAAAAAAAAACCCTAAATGTACATGGTTGGTTTCCAAAAGGAAAATACTAGAAATACAAATTTTTTTACAAAAATTTTTACAAACTACTAATGTGGTAAGTGATTATTAGTAAATAAAAAAGTGATGTCATTGGTGGGCCCAGATGAGAACCAATAAGAAGTTAACCATAACAGCAATTTGTAAAACTGTTGTAAAATAGTTTGTATCTGTAGCATTTCTCTTTTCGAAATGATACAGTTCCACATAAATAGCAATTTCTAAACTGATTTGGACAATGATAACGAAGTTTAACTTAGATAAATATAAGAAATCCCTTGAATAAGCTTTGAGTGTAAAAAAAATGTTCACCATGCAGGCAGCACAGAAAGGTGCAATAGGGATAACGTTACCGAGTCACTGGATAAAGCCTTTGTATCATACAAAGATAGACCGCGGGGCCGCACTACGTTCCCTTGATTTCATGCTTGGATGGTAAGTTCTACTACATGTTTTTTATTTTTTATTTTATAATTTAATCTTTGGGTAAGACTTAATTGTTGTTTCTTAGGTTTCTCTTGTAAGATTCTCCTATGTGGATTTTTTGTCATGGGATGAAAGTATATTGAAGTAAGGGGCAAGATCAAAATTTGATCTCTTAATGATTAATTATAATTATGTATTGAAGTCAGGGGCAAGATCTGGAAATTTTGCTAAGGGTAAGTAGCACTTATATATATGTTTTGTTTTTTAAAGATAAAGTCTTGAATTTTTTTAAATACTAAAATAAGTTGTTCTCAATAAAATAAAATAAGTCACTATTCAAAAGTAAAGTGAATATAAAAATTATCTAATAAATATAAAAAAGTTATCTAATTTGATATTGAAACGTTTAAAAAAAAAATCACTCTTTGGACTTTGGAGGGCTAACTCTTTAGGAGCTATTTGATATCAAATGATACTACATCAGTAGTGTCAAAATATAATAAGTGAGAGACATGTCTACAAAAAATAACTATTCACTAATAAATGAAAGACATGTGTTAGTGTGCAGTTATTTTACACATATCTATTGTTTATTAGATTTTAATACGGATGACGTGGTAGTATCACTAATACAAAATACTATTTCCATTTTTAGAAGTCAAATAATTTTTTTCCAATGCCTAAGTATTAAAAAGTTTGATTTTGACAAAGAATATATAATTTTTTTTCCAGTGCCTAAGTATTAAAAAGTTCGATTTTAAAATTTTCTATTGTTTTTGCAGGTGTATGGACCCATTGACAAATGGTTACTATCCGCATAGCATGCGATTTCTCGTTGAAGACCGATTACCCAAGTTCACCAAAGAGCAATCCAAGCTGGTAAAAGGGTCATTTGATTTTATAGGATTAAACTACTATACTGCTTATTATGCAACTTATGCCCCTCAACCTACTTGTGATAGAGCAAGTTACACGACAGATTCTGCTGCTAATCTTACTGGTAAGTACAAATCCAACACTTGCAGCCATGCTTATGAGTTTCTTATGTATCTAATATGGTAATTATAACTAGGTCATTCTTTTTATTGTCTTTGCAGCTTCACGGAATGGGATCCTCATTGGTCCAGCGGTATGCACTAGCTAGCTAAATACATATCAACATTTTCGTTCTAGTAGTTAGAGGAAAAACAAACAACCTTTTTTTTGGATATCAATGATACGATGAATATCTTTTATATATATATATATATATATATATATATTCTACCTTGGAATTAAAGATAATCACATCATGTTGTCTTATGTTAGCATCCCTTAAAAATCGCAGACGGCTTCAAGTTGGCTCTATATTTATCCTAAAGGAATTCGAGAGATTTTGCTCTATATAAAGAGGAAGTACCACAATCCACTAATTTACATCACCGAGAATGGTAATTTCCTCCAACTCCTTATTTTTTGGTTTTTTTTTTTTTTTTAATTATTCCACAAGCTCATGAAAAATGGGAGCGTTATTGGTAGTTATGAGATTTCCATTTGAAGCTAAATTGTCCCAACTATATTTGTAGGAGTGAGTGAATTCAATAATGCTACCTTGTCACTTAAGGACGCCCTTGCTGACCAACAAAGACTTGAGTATCACCGTGACCATCTTTGGTATCTTCTTAGGGCTATCAAGTAAGTGCAATCTCTCTCTCTCTCTCTCTCTCTCTCTCTTCACACACCCACACACACGGAATTGTAGAATTCTAACTGGATTTCACTTCTTTCTTTGGTATATATAGGGAAGGCGCGAATGTTAAGGGATATTTTGCTTGGTCATTGTTGGATAATTTTGAGTGGTCCTCTGGTTACACTATTCGATTTGGAATGAACTTCGTAGATTATAAAAAGAGGAATAAAAGATACCTTAAACATTCAGCCCGTTGGTACAAGAAATTCCTCAAGAAGAAGATATGGACTATGCTGAAATTATGAACTAGCTATTAGCATTCAATAAATTGAAGACATATTCTTCTTCATTTGTATGCTCCTAAAATTATGTAATTGGTATGGAGCTCGGCTCCAATGCAGAAATGCTTGTTAAATAATATATTATTTTATATTTATACTATATAGAAAACACTCCAATTGGTTTGAATTCCAAGAAGAAGGAAAATTCTAGAACTACTATAAATTTTACTATAAAAATCTCATAAAATGATGTGTCAAGAATATAATTGGTGTCACTTAAAAAAAATATTATGTGAATATTTAAATGGCTTTTGTTAATGGTTGCATTTGTGCATATGTTAAGTAGGAATTTAATGTTCCCCACTGCATTGGAAAGCCACACACACACACACACACACACACACCAAAAAAAAAAAAAAAAAAAACCTCTTTTGCTGACAGATGTGCAATTGTATGAAAAAATTTGATTGATTATAATTAAAAAATGAACGTTATCTACTGTCTTCAGACACTCATTAACAGGACCTTATTTAAATTTTTTTTTTGGGATTTGTGACATATTAATTAATAAGCACTATTGTGCACCCTTGACGTGATAGTCACTCCACATTTACAAGTGCTTATAAGTGTGGGAGGGAAAGGGCCGGGGTTTAAGTCTTAAGGGATACTTTGTGATAGGGATGTTTTTACTAAGGACCAGACACGTTATACAAGAGTAACCAACGGTGCCTACAGGTCCGTAGGTCCCTCAAGAGTAGACGAAGGGACTAGAGCGTTGGCATAAAAAGCGACGAGGCCACACTAAATCCTGACGAGGCGTACTGTCCGAAGGGCAAACAGAAGGCCGACGGGGAGAATCAAGAGTCGACGGGTTTGGCATGGCCTTACTTGACCCTCACAGAAATTCACACAAGGAATCATCTTGCTAATCACGTAAGATGGACCTGCTACAGATTCATATCTCCCTCATATGGAAAGACACCCTAAAATTTCGAAAACCCTAATACCAGATCTTCTCCATAAGGAAAAAATCCCCCTCTCAAGGGATATTGGTTCCCACCAGCTACTATATAAGCACTAGACCTCCACTTTTCTCAAGTACGCAAAAACTCTCTAGCTCTCTCACTATAAAGTTCATAGAGATTTCTCATTCACTAACTTGACCTTCGGAGAGTTTTTGGCCGGTACCACACTGGTGCCTTCTATTTGGTCCCTTTGTTCTTATTCATAGGTACCCATTGAAGCAACTTGGAGCTTACAACTCACTGATGATTTCATAACATCATCAGTTGGCATCGTCTGTAGGAAACGAGTGATAAGCCATATCGTCGTTTCAAAGACAAAGAGTTGTATGGTCCTAACACAATCAATGGCCATTACCAACTGAAAGACCGGGAACCCGCCCAACGCATTGGAGAGGTAGGTACAAACCCTTGCCGCAGTGGTTGAACGGCTCACTCAGTAGAACCACGAGTTGGAATGACAGTTGGAGCAATAGAATGATCAGGAGCCAAACGATCAAAATGACAGACAAGACAAGGACGAATGTGACAACAATCGTCCTCCGACGAATGATCACCAAGAAAGGGATGACCAAGAGGAAAGCAATGCCATCAACAGACAAGACCAGCAGGATACCAATCGTCCCTCCAAGCTGGAAGTCGGCATGTTGCGCATGGCACAGGAGATGCAAACGATGAAAGAAAAGATGGACATGATGATGAATGCCCTAAGAAGACGAGTATCCACCAACTTGGAAGAATTAGTCCAGCGGAATGACTCACCCTTCATCGCACAGGTGACTTCTTTCCCCCTTCTAGCCAAGTTCCAATTGCCATAGGTGGAGGCATATGATGGTTCGCGAGACCCGCTCGACCATTTGGAGTCGTCCAAAACCCTCATGCACTTGCAAGGAGTTCCAGACAAAATTATATGCGGGGCCTTCCTTACTACTTTGAAAGGGCTAACAAGGGTATGGTTTAGCAAACTTACCCCAAACTTTATCTCCACCTTCAAGGAGTTGAGTGGACACTTTGTCACGGACTTCATCGAGGGACAAAGACACAAAAGATCCTCAGCGGGTATACTAAGCATTACGCAACGAGAAGATGAAAGCCTAAGGTTATACATAACCCCTTTCAACAAAGAGGCCCTCCTGATTGACGAAGCTGACGACAAAGTCCTTGTCACTATCTTCACCCATGGGCTATGACTAGGGGATTTTCTCTTCTCCCTCTACAAAATGACCCAAAGACAATGGCCGAGAAGCTATACAAAGTCACAAAATACATGAATACCGAAGACGTGATGATAGACTGTGAGGACGGGCCAAGGAAGAGACAGTGGCAAGATAACCTTTGTCTAGACAAAAGCAAGAAGGTAGCTTGGACGAATGAGTGAAGGGAAGATAGGAGATTGAAACCCCCATCGGGGAGGACAGTAAACTTCACCCCCTTGAATACCCCGCTGGATCAAGTCCTTATGTAGATAAGGGATGACACGACACTAACATGGCTAGACAAGCTGAAAGGTGACCCAAGCAAAAGGTCCCAGAACAAGTATTGTCGCTTCCACCAAGATCATGGGCATGACACCTCTGAGTGCTACGACCTCAAGCAGCAAATTGAAAACCTCATCAAGCAGGGGAAGTTACAGCGGTTTGTCAGAGGTGGTGAAAACCCGCCAAGGGACTCTGAGCCCAACTGACGAGCTAAAGAAAGGCCCAGAGCCTCGCTCGGAGAAATAATGATAATTGTAGGAGGAAACATTATGGCAGGATAATCTAAAAAGGCAAGGAAGACATATTTACATATGGTGCAGAGCGTCCAAATCTTCGAACGGCCTCTAAAGGCAACAAAGGTTGACAACCCCATCATTAGTTTCATAGAAGACGACGCTAGGCTGTTGGGAAATTTAGACCCCGGTTGATAGAATTAACAAGTTTTAAATCCAAGTTGTTAATTAGATTTATTATGAATAAACTTGTTAGAACAAACAAACATCAATATAATGTCAAAATCATGCAGCAGAAAAATAAATAAGATAAGATATGATGACCTAGGAAAACCAATGAAACAAACTAGTTTCACAGTAAAAAACCTGGGGGGAAACCTTCCCGAAAAGCAATCCACTATAGTAAAGAGAAGAATCAGATCTAGTACAATACCTTTATCCCTGAACTCTACAATTACCGTAGATGAACACACAGTAGAAACCTTCTACCGCTTCAGAACCTCTGAACTCTTCAATATATGAACGCCACCCTTTAATGCACGAATCCCAGTACGTAACTAACCAATTGCGCGGATCCCAGTACGCGACTTAATCACCAACTAGAAGAAGATTGTTGGCTGCAAAGTTCTTCACTTCATCAACAATGAAGATCAAGAAGCACTTGGTTACAAAACCCTAAGGTGTAAAGACGCAGTAGCTTCTTTCAGAGAGAATAAGGCATCGATCACCTTTTGCATATGTTCTCCTTGTATTCTCTTATGTGACGGCCTCTAAAATAAGCCTTATATAGGTCTAGGGTTGTGAGAAAAGAAACCCTACACATACATGTCAACATGGGCCGAAAATCAGATCTGGAAATCTGGATTCCCGTAACTTCGATTGATCGGGGGGTGTCGAGGAGGTGTTGAGATTTAAACTTCAACAAATACAGCTATCGAGAAACTATCGAAGAGCTGTCGAGGGGACAAAAGATTTCTCGATCGATTCACCAACTATGAGAAGGTGTCGAGATTGCGATAACAATCAACTGAAGAACTCGATAGATAGCATAGTTATCGGGAGGTGTCGAGCAGCTATCGAGCTATCTGTCTGCAGGTGTCGAGCTATCTGTCCAACTTTATTGAACAACTTTTCTTCACTTGTTTCTTGGTCCAATCTTCATGGCTTTAATACTAGACTTGAACAACATGTTTCTTGAAGTATTAAACACATCCTAGATCTACCCAATTACAAGTAAAGTACGTTTTGTCAAAGGATTAGCCAATTACATAAAATAGTGACATATATTCATAACAAGTGAATCACATATGTCCTAACATAGGCGACTACACCACCTTCATGACAATGCCTTGGTTATCAACCTGTCAATTGTAGATTTCAATACCTAACGAGTTCTAGTAGATAATGGGAGCTCGGGAGATATCCTTTACTACCTAGCATTCCAGTAGATGAGGATTGACAAAGAACACCTCCTACCATCAGACGCATCGTTAGTAGCTTTCAATGGCACCAAGATCTTCCCCATAGGGACCATCACCTTGCCGATAACCATTGGGACATACCCTTAGCAGCTTATTAGGGAGGTTGGTTTCCTTATAGTTAATTGCTCCTCTGCCTACAATGCCATCATTGGTCGACCCACGTTTAACGCATGAAGGGCAGCTACATCCACATACCACCTATTGGTAAAGTTTGCAGCGGAGTACGGGATAGGGGAGGCATAAGGGGACCAGATGGCCGCCCGCGAATGTTAAGTCTCCATGCTGGAAATGGATGATCACTTACAAGCACTGAACATCGAAGATAGAAGGGTAACAGTAGAACTGATGGAAGACCTGGAGGAAGTCTCCTTGGACGACAACATCCCAGGCCGAACCATGTGTATCAGCACACAAGCCGACCCTTCGGTTCGTAAAGAGTTTGCCCTCTTCCTAAAGACCAATCGAGATGTATTTGCTTGGAGTCACGAGGACATGCCAATGATCAACCCTAGTACCATGGTACACAAGCTCAATGTATGCCTGTCCATCCGCCTAGTCTGGCAAAAGAAGAGGGTCTTTGCCCAAGAAATGGACAAAGTCATAGCTGAAGAAGCACGCAAACTACTAGAGGTAGGTTTCATTAAGGAAGTCTACTACCCCGAATGGTTGGTTAATTTGGTCATGGTAAAAAAAGCAAACGGCAAGTGGAGAATGTGCTTGACTTTTACCGACCTAAACAAAGCATGCCTGAAGGACAACTATCCACTCCCACGCATCGACCTCCTCACGAACTTGACGGCTGACCACTAGTTACTGAGTTTCATGGACGCCTTCTTTGGATACAATCAAATCAGGTTGGATGAAGTAGACCAAGAGAAAACCTCATTTGTCACGAGCCAAGTACTCTTCTGTTACAAAGTCATGCCGTTTGGATTAAAGAACGTAGGGGTGATGTACCAAAGACTTGTGAACAAGATATTCGCACAGTAAATCGAGCGAAATGTTGAAGTATACATAGATGACATGCTCATAAAGAGCAAACGAGAAGTAAGCCATTTAGACGACCTTCGGGAAACATTCAATACCCTTCGCCTCTACAACATGAAGCTCAACCCCAGTAAGTGTGTGTTTGGCGTGGCATCAAGGAAGTTCCTAGGCTTCATGGTGTCACAGTGGAGGGTGGAAGCTAATCCCGACAAGGTTCGAGCTATAATGGAGATGGCTCCTACGAAAACATCAATGAGGTGCAAAGCCTGAATGACAGGGTTGCAATCCTTAATAGTTTCATCTCTAGGGCAACAGATAAGTGTCTACCCTTCTTCAAGGTGCTAAGGAAGGCTTTCGAGTGGACCGACAAGTGCTAGGAGGCATTTAAAGAACTGAAGGCGTACCTTGTGTCCCCACCATTGCTCAGTTTGTCTAAGCCTGGTGAAGAGCTCTCCCTTTACTTAGCTGTATCGCTGTCAGTTTCGCTTTTATACGGGAGGAAGACCGGGTGCAGTTACCCGTATACTACACCAGCCGAGCACTTCGGGGAGCTGAGGGGAGATATCCCCCGATGGAGAAGTTGGCCTTTGCATTGATCACAGCTGCCTAGAAACTTAAGCCGTACTTCCAAGCGCACACCATAGTAGTCCAAACAGATAAGTCGTTGTGAAAGATGATGAACAACTCGGATGCAGTAGGACGACTGGTTCTATGGGCGATTAAGCTCGGCGAGTTCGATGTCTAATACTAACCCAGGACCGCAATCAAAGCATAGAATTTAGTTGATTTCATTGATGAATTCACGACAGGGAAAGACAAAGAGGAGAAACCGATGGCATGGATGATATGGACAAACAGTTCATCTAACCAGTGGGCTGAAGGAGCTAGGGTCATGCTACGATCACCAAAAGGAGATATAATAGAATGTGCAGTCCACCTCCAGTTCTCAACAACCAACAATGAGGCTGAATACGAAGCAGTCCTCTCAGGCCTCGACTTAGCTAAAGCAGTGAGAGCTGAAGCAGCTGTCATACACTGCGATTCACAAGTTATGGTCAGACATATTAATGGCGATTATGAGGCGAAAGGGGAACAGATGAAAGAATACTTGGGCATGGTCAAAAGCAAGATGAGCGAGGAATTCTTGGTTAAGTTTGTACAAATCCCAAGGGAAAAGAATTAATAGGCAGACTGTTTGGCCGAAGCAGCATTCGCTGAGTATACGGACGCCACCAATCAAGTACTATCCTTCATCCAATAATCCCTTGCCATTAACAAAATGGAAGTACAGGCAGGAACCGACTGGACGACGCTGATCATATCCTACCTTAGGAATGGGACATTGCTAGAAGATCGCAATGCTTCTTATAGGCTGAAGGTACAATCTTCATGCTTTATCATGATGGGGGGATGTCCTTTACAAAATGGGTTTCTCCCGTTTATATCTGAGGTACTTAATCCTCGATGAAACAGACTATGTCATGAGAGAAGTACTCGAAGGAATATGCAGGAACCATTTTAGAGCATGCTCGCTAGTTCATAAGCTAATACAAGCTAGATATTACTGGCCCACTATGCAAAAAGATGCCCAGTCCTATGTAAGGGCGAGTGACAAGTGCCAACGCTTCAGCAATATCATACGGCAACCAATCAAGGAACTTACAACAATGAACGCCCCCCGGCCTTCCGCCCAGTAGGGATTGGACACAGTTGGACCCTTCCCCATCGCCATATGGCAGCTCAAGTTCCTCGTTGTAGGGATCAACTACTCCACCAAATGGGTCGAGGCAAAACCATTGGCCACTATCGTAGAGAAAAATGTCTAAAGCTTCATCTAAAGAAGCATAATTTGTTGCTTCAGAATCCCCAAGGTCATTGTCTTTGGCAATGGAAAGCAATTCAAAAATGATGCATTCAGAGATTTTTACCAACAGTAGGGGATCAAGAATCATCACTCCTCTCTTGCTTACCCCCAGGCCAACGGACAAGTTGAAGTCACAAACCGATCCTTGCTTAAGATAATCAAGACTTGGCTTGAGGGGGTAAGGGCATATGGCCAGATATGTTACCCGGTGTCCTGTGGGCTTATAAGACAATGGTTCACACAACTACAGGAGAAACACCTTTCCGCCTCACATACAAACAAGAGGCTGTCATCCCGGTAGAAGTGGGACTGACCAGCCATCGAGTATCCCATCATGATAAAGGAAGTAACGAAGAAGGCATGGGCCTATAGTTAGATCTTCTTGACGAAGCCAAAGCAACTGTAGAACAGAGCATGGTTTGTTATCAGGACCTTATGGCAAAGCACTATAACACCAAGGTCAAGCCTTCTCATTTTCAAATCGGGGACTTGGTCCTAAGGAAGGTAACAATGGCCACCAAAGATCCCTTACAGGGTATGCTAGGCCCCAATTGGGAGGGACCTTACAAGATCGCTGACTGCCATAGGAAGGGGACTTACTACTTGGAAACCCTCGATGGTCAGAGGCTCCATCACCCGTTGAACACCGAGCACTTAAGGAAGTACTACCAATAGTAGTCAGATGCATCTTATTTTATCATTTTCTTTTCGTTTTTCCATTTTATATTAAAAGTTGAATGTCAAAAGATGTTGAGATTCTTTTTAGCTCTTTTAATTATTAATAATACTTGGATGCATTATCAGAAATGCTGCTCTACTCTCTACCCTTCAGTGGACCATCTAAACCATGCTAAGTCCTACTTACGGGGTGGACAGATGACCAAGGATACCGACGGGTATCTAGTCTTAGAAATTTTACCAAGTCCTACTTACGGGGTGGACGGATAACTAATGATACTGATGGGTATCTAGTCCTAGAAATTTTACCAAGTCCTACCTTCGGGGTGAACGGACGACCAAGGATACCAATGGGTACCTGGTCTTAAAATTTTTTATCAAATCCTACCTTTGGGATGAACGAAGGATCAAGGATATCGACGGGTACCTGGTCCCAAAATTATGTTAAGCCCTACCTACAGGGTGGATGGATAGAATGAAATGTCAACGGTACCAATACAACAGAGGCATACACAATTGAAATGAAGACAAAATATAAGTATGGGCAACAGATAAAAATAGTAAATATAGCCCAAACAGGTAAATGTTTTTACATAAAACCCCCAAAATAAGGGGGCATTAATTATTGTCTTATAAATAATTCTAAAAAAAAAAAAAAAAAAACCTTAAATACAAAGGAAAAGAAAAATCAAGACGGAGGAGCATCAGGAGCAGCTGGGTTCACGGCGGGCAGACCTTCAGCAGCAGTCGGATTCTTAACGGACGGGACCATAATAGTGTCAGGACCATCAGGGGAAGGTTGGACGATGACCACGCCTTAAGTGTCCTTCACCTCCTGCTCAATTATATGAATAGAGTTAACGATCCCATCGCTGACGGTGTCATCTCCTCCAGGCGTCGGCGGGATTGTGTCATCTATTACGACCTAGGAAAAGTTGAGGTTGGGATAAGCGGCTTTCACTTGCTTCAAGCAATCCTTGAACCCATCACCATAGTAGACACCATATGCATCAAAGAAGGGTTGAGAAATACAGAACTCCACCACGGCGTCAGCTCTGGCTTTCTCCATCTGCTCACGAAGAGCAGCCAACTTCATCGCCAAGTTGGTCTTTACTTTCTCCACCTCCTCGAGCTAATAGGTCTCCTTCGCGAGTGCTTTAGTCTTGGCCGTCAAATCCTGATTGAGGGTACCTTCGAGTACTGTGCTCGCTCCTTGTTCTCAATCTCCTAATGTTTGCAATACCATCGGGTCACCCTTTCGCTGGCCACGCACTTGTCCTGAAGGGCCTTTATACGCACCAATGCCTAAAACAAAGCATGATGGTTAAAATCGAGAGGAAATATTTTGAAGTATAAAATGTAAGTGACGGGGACATACCCTTGATAGGTTGTAGAGGCCAAAAGCCCTTAAATCCTTTGAAGAGTGTTCACCACAAGAATCCATGTCTGTCTCCTTAATGATTGAGGTGACCATCTCCACTGCATAATCCTTGTGAGTGACCAACCTTTGGACGAGGCCAGGAGCGACGAGTCCTTTCCCAGTCATTAAACCCTTCCCAGCTCCATGACGAGGGGGAGGAGGAGGCGATTGCGCCTTCAGCTATTGCTCCCCGATCGGTTGACCCATCCCCTTCTTTGATGGATGGTCTTCCTTGGCGTTATTCTTTCTCTTAAGTGTGGCTTTAGGGGCCACATTAGGAGCCAACCTCGACGCCTACTCCTTCTGCTTGCGTGCAGTAGCGGCTTTCCTTACCTATGCTCTCTGCCTTCTTGCATCCATCTTTGAAGAACAAAAAACAAATAAAGACAATGGGAGTAAAACAAAAGTAGATATGCACAATAGGTAAGCAAGGAAAGAGAACTTACAACCTTGGGAGAAGGCTTGTAACCGATAGGCTTCTGGCGTTGAAATTGGACCACCACAGAAGGCGTGGATAGTATCAAGTGTAACTAAATCCTTCCACTTCCTCTGCTTAAAGGGGTCTCCAAGACGCACCTAATGAAGCTCGCCTACTCGTCGGTAATCTCTGTACGGACCTGGGCAGGAAACAACAAGAAATATATATAAGTATTAGAAGAAGTAGACGACATAAAAAAGAAAAGCTGCGAACGGCACACTTGACTCCCTAATAATGCCCCAAGTATTATCGAACCCGTCGGGCATGCTATCCCACTCCTTGGGTCTACACACCCAATCTGTCCCTTGAACAAAAAAAATATTTGTTTTTCCAATTTCTATTCAAATCAGGCATGTCCAACATCAACCTAAGCGACGTCTTCCTCTCTAAGAAATGATAAATGCCATTTGACGAGGTAATCTGTTGGGGCTTATAACAGTAGAAGAACTCATCAAGGGTAAGGTGACGATTGCCACCACTCAGCTGACCCCATATCACCTCGGCCCCTAAGAATATCCTCCATGCATTTGGGGCTATTTGGCTGACGGATAACCCAAGATAGTTAGCCAGCTGACGGTGTAACTCTATTAGTGGCAACCTCAAACCTGCAACAAACATGGTGTCGTACATACCGACATCTGCTGTCTTCCCAAAGTAACACATCTCTTATTTCCTTGGTAGATGGATGGGGATACTATCTAGGATTTGGAAACGGTTGCGAAGTTTGTTAAAACGTTTGGCGATATGGTTGGGTAGAAGTCATTCACCATACATATAAGGGGAAGGATGAAAGGCCTAGGACCGTCACCAACCTCTTGACATTCCCTTTCCTCATTAACCACCCCTTCCTCGCCCTCATCATTCCCCTCGCTTTCTCCCCCTTCCTTTCCTTCCACATCCTCGTCACCCATTGCTTCCCCCTCATCTTCTTCATACTCCTCTTCCTTCTCAGTAGGGGAGTGAGTAGACGGTTCCCTTTCTCGGGACGAGGTTAAATATTCCTCAGACCCACGGGTGCTTGTGAACAATGGGTTGGCATGTATATTTTGATCTCAAAGCTCTCAAGAGATGAAGAATAAAGTAAAGTAAAAGAAATGACTAGAGAGGGAAGAACTATTTATAAAGAGAAAAGGCGTGGTACACGAAGTGACACTTATGATTAGAAACAAGGCCAACTAGTAAGCGCCACATGTCACCTAACATTTAAAACCTAGAGCTACTCATGCCATTTAATGACACTCTCTTCAATAAAATTGTAATTAATGACCATAAGATACTCACAATACTCCACAGCCCGTTAGTTGAAACCGACGGAGCCATGGAGTAGGGGGCAGCTGATAGGGATGTTTTTACTAAGGACTAGACATGTCATACAAGAGTAACTAATGGCGCCTAAAGGTCTGTCGGTCCCTCAGGAGTAGACGGAGGGACTAGAGCGTCGGTATAAAAAGCGACGAGGCCACACTAAATCCTAACAAGGCGGACTGTCTGAAGGGCAAACAGAAGGCCAATAGGGAGAATCAAGAGCCAAAGTGTTTGGCATGGCCTTACTTGATCCTCATAGAAATTCACACAAGGAAACATCTTGCTAATCACGCAAGATGGACCTGCTACAGATTCATACTCCCTCATATGGAAAGAAACACTCTCAGAAACCCTAGAACCAGATCTTCTCCATGAGGAAAAATCCTCACTCTCAAGGGATCTTGGTTCCCACCAGCTGCTATATAAACACCAGACCTCCACTTTTCTCAGGTACATAGAAACTCTCTAGCACTCTCATTATAGAGTTCATAGAGACTTCTCATTCACTAACTTGACCTTCGGAGGGTTTTTGGCCAGTACCACTCTGGTGCCTTCTATTTGGTCCCATTGTTCTTATTCACGAATACCCACTAACGATTTCAGAACATCATCACTTTGCACGGTCATTGTTGGACAATTTTGGGTGGTCCTTTGGTTACACTATTAGATTCGGAATCAACTTTGTAGACTACAAAAATGAGAATAAAAGATACCCCAAATATTCTGCCCGTTGGTTCAAGAATTTCCCCAAGAAGTAGACGAAGTATGCTCAAATTATGAACTATCTATTAGCAATGGATAGTCTCCAAACAATGAACTGAAGATAATTTATTTTCCATTTTTGCGCTCTTTAAATTATGTAATTTGTATGGAGCACAAGAATCTAATCCAGAAATGCTTATTAAATAAGTTATTATTTTATGAGTTTTAAACAAAAGATTTTTTATTTTTTATCTCTCATTGGTGACCAATTATCTAAGTTCACAAAAAAACAATCAAACTAGTAAATAGGTTATTCGATTTTCTAGGTCTAAACTACAATACTGCTAATTATGCAGCTTATTCAGATCACTCCAAAGCTGAAAACGCAAGCTACATAACAAATTCACAAGCTAATTGTGGACACCCGCCACATGACAACGCCCCTCTGGAAGGGTTTTTACAGGGGGAAAAAAAAGATGTGTTTGAGATTTTTTATTAAAAATCATGGGTTTTGAAGAGTGAAGGAGTCGTAACTTATTTTATTTTATTTTTAAAGGAAAACAAAACAAGAAATAAAAACTCTTTTTTATTTGATTGACTCAATGGATAAGAAAAATGATCTATGTCCACCACAGACAAGTTCAGGGTTAAATTATGTCGTGGAACGGTGTGAGGTACTCACGTATGCGGCCGGAGATAAGCGAAAAAAAAAAATTCAAATATGCATCCATATTGTATTAATAAACTATCAACCAAGACAAATATCCAAAAATCATTTTTTCTTAATCTATTAATGTACAATCATCTACCAACAAAAACAAAAGACACGAAACACAATTGTTTCTTAATACAATCATCCATGAAAAAGGAACTCGATGTTCTTTCAAATCTTCAAAATCATCTACAATTGAATCCAAACTAAATGTTGAAGCTATATCATTTTCAATGTATAACATCAAAGAGTCTATCAAAAAATCATTTTCCATTTTGTTTCGAATGTCAGTTTTGACAACTTTCATAGCTGAAAATGCTCGCTCTATAGTATCAGTAGAAACTAGAAGAGTAAGCACAAGTCTCACCATTCTATAAACAAGTTTGTAGTGTTCTGAATTTCCAGTTCTCACTAACCATTGACACAACTCAGATAAACTTTCAATTTTTTGAACTTTGGATCCTGGACTACTTTATGCTCAAAAAGATAAAGCTCCTTCACCAACACTTGTTTGTCATAATCTGTGAAATCTTGTGGATAGAAATTCTTTACCAACAAACAAAGATCACTACTTCTAAAAGATTTTAATGCCTCTTGAGATTCTAAAGCTTAGCTAAGCCTAAGTAACTCCATTGCATCTTCATTAAACCAATGATTTAGTTCCTGTAGTTGAGAATCTATTGTAGCATAAAAAATATTTACTCGTTAATGATGCTCAATTGTAACATTATCTTGCTAATTACGAGCTCAACCTTGCCTCCCAACATAAGAAGCATTCATATCTAGGACATCAATGCAATGCTTCTCACAAAATAATGTCACAGTGGTGAGTAAGCCATCCCATCCATCATTTCTAAATTTTTGGATAAGTGTTTTAGTAGATGAAACTAAATGCATGGCATTTAAAATGTCTTGAGATTGGCTTTGCAAAGCTTGACAAAGTTTATCAGTGATCTCTATCGTTTCCTTCTCAAGATGCAAGATGAAGACAAATTCAAATGAAGTTAAACCATCATAAGCTGACTTTGCTTCTGCTCAATGTTCTCCATCACTTGCATCATCAATTATATTTAGTAAAACTTCAATAGTTGAAGTAAACTTCCTTAATAAGTTAGGAACTAATCTAAAATGTGAACTCCAACATGTTTCTATAGGTCGTTGTAAAGTACCAATTTGATTAAGTCCACTTCCAGTCTCAAGCTCTTCAAGATCAATCAAACATGCTATTTCATTAGCATTAGCAACTTTCAATTGCTCATTACACTTGCATGAAGCATTAACAGTTTTGATCACCAAAAGCAATTTAAGAAAAAACCCACTAATGGGGACAACTTGTTTTTATGCTTTTACTAATGCCAATTGTAAGCGATGTGCAAAACAATGGATGTAGTAAGCATATGAGAAATCATTCAAAATCAAAGCTTGTATTCCATTCCACATACCTCGCATATTGCTTGCTCCATCATATCCTTGCCCTCAAATATTTTGTATATCTAAGCAATGTTGAGATAACAAAGAATATATTCCCTTCTTTAGAGTTAAAGCCGCAGTGTCAACAACGTGAATAAGCCCAAAAAAACGTTCCTTCACAAAGCCTTCTACATCTACATATCTAAAAACCATAGCCATTTGCTCTTTCATGGACTCATCACGAGCTTCATCAACCATTATGCAAAACTTTGCATCACCAATTTCTTCCTAAATGACCTTTTTCACTTTGGCTGAGAAAACATGTAGAATTTCCTTTTGAATCCTAGGTGATGTGTAGGTTGCATTTTTGGGAGCTTTTTCTATTATTTCAGCAACCTTCTCATTCCAAAAAGTCACAATACCCAGTGATTCAAGAAAGTTCCCACGATTAGATGAACTAAAACTTTCATCTCAACCACTAAAAGCTATAGCTTGAAAGGCAAGATGTTGGACAATAAATAAGGGCGGCGCTATTTTATATTCAGGGGGTTCAAATGAACCCCCTGACTTCCAAAAAAAAAATTATATATATAAAATTTTTTTTTTGTTAGTTTAATACTTTAATTTATTTTTAAAAATATTTTTGCACACCCTGATTTAAATTTTGCACACTCTTATTACAAGTATTTCTAACTCTAAGAGTAAAGAGTCAGTGTTTGTGAATTGTAAGCATCACTCTTTTTTATAAATTTATATTATGTGTGTGAGAGTGTGTCTAATATTGATTGTGTGTATTACTTTTTGTTATAATGCTATTTGTGTGAATTATGATGTGTGTGGACGTTTGTGTGTACAATATAAATATAATATAAATTTATATAATTTAATAATTAGGAAATAGAGATGGTTTGTTACATGCGTCTGTATTGTTATCATGTTAAAAAACTTTTTGTTTAACAGTTAGTAAAATTTAAGAAAAAAATTGTAAAACTAGTGATTGTCCAAGCATTTGACTGGTTAAGTAGACACAAAGTGTATAAGTTTATATATGAATGAGTGTGGTTGTATGTGTCAATAATTAATACGAAGCTAATGAGTTTAGTTTACTCATTTAGTTTAAAATATTTATAAAAATAATAACAAATAGATAATAACAACTGCATAAAAATAAAAATGTTAGATAAACTTAACAAAATAAAATAATCATAGCCTCATAGCTACCCACATTGGCAATAGATACTCATAATGAACTATCATATAACAATTTAAAATTTGAAAACTTGTAGAAGAATATTGTAAAACTTCATGAATTAAAATTTTTTTTTTGGTCAATAATTCGATATATTCAAATTCTTTTTTTATTAAAATTTTTTAATGACCCCCCTAAACAAAATTCTTGGAGCCGCCACTGACAATAAAAATTGAGGCCTTCAGTTGCAACCGATTATTTGCAATTTGTTCAGTAGTGAAATGATCAACTACCCTTTGTAAATGTTGTCATTGGTTCATCAAATCCTTACACATTTGCTCAGCAACTCTATGAGCTTAGTTAGGATCTTATCTTATATGACCTTGAAAATAACAATTTTTGCCTCCAACTTTTTTCCAATTTCTAAATCCACCAACAGTAAATGTATTTTGTCCCACAACCCCATTTGGATTGGCTGCATCTTTCATAGGAGAATATTCAAGCCATTTTGAATAATATTCAAACCAAGAAGCTTGAAAGCTACGATTGTGCTTTCCACTTTTTTTGTATGTCTCTAGAGGAGCTTGGTGCGGACCATTTTTAATGTAAGCCCGTTGAATTTCATCGTGTTGATTAACATGATATTTCCATAATTGTTTGCGTGTTCCGGGATCATAATCCAAAGAATCAAGATCAACTTTTTGAAATTGTGTTTAAGAGATATGGTTATTTTCCGAAGTTGGGATATCCACATTTTCTGGAATTGGGAAATGAATATTTCTTGGGATTGGAACATCGACATTTTCCGGAATTGGGGAATGAATATTTTCTAGAATTGGAACATCCACATTTTCTGGAATTGGATAGCAACATTAGATGTTGGCTATCCCACATTGACCTTGGAAGAATTTGAATCTTTTATTTTGGAAAAATCAAACATTGTAGTTGATTTTTTCATGATCTACAAATAAAATAAGAATCATATATATTATCTCACAAATGGTTGTTGTTACTAACTAAAGACAAATACTAGAATCTAGGTCATATGCATGATGCATTTAATTATAAATTTAGTATTTCTCACTTCTTTTCAATTTATAAATTTATCTAATTTAGCATTATGAGTTAACAATAGGCGCAAGTGAATCACTGTTATTTTCTTAAATTTGTGTGACAATTTTTTATATTATATGATTTGTTTTTTTTCTTTTGTCTTTGGTCTTTGCCTTTATTTATCTATTTGTCTTTGTCTTATCTCCATATTTCAGACACGAACCCAATCCCACTATCGACACTATAAATTTATTCTGCACTACTAACAAAAACTTTTCTTAACTTTACTCTTTTTTTTTTTTCCCTGTCACTTGTCCTTATTGTTGCCCAACTACCAGTCAACAAAAAACAAATAGACAAACACTACACTAATATATTATCTAATCTTTACAAACTCTCTCTCTCTCTCTCTCTCTCTCTCTCTCTCTCTCTCTCTCTCTCTCTCTATATATATATATGTATGTATGTATGTATAATACAAGAGAGAGAGAGAGAGAGTCACAAAGCCAAAAAGAAAAAAAAAAAAAAAAAAAAAAAAAAAACACCACATGCAGTCAGGGCCATCAAGCACAGATTCAATTCACAATCACAAAACCACCAATATCAATTCATCACTCATCAATAAAAACACAAACACCACAAGTCCACAAGCATAGATTTTTAGATTCTGAGATTCACAAACATTATATTAGGTTTTGAAGGAAAGGATATATTAAATACCTGTGAACTATGAAGGCTAGAGCAGTGGAGCAACGAAGCTAGGCTGGGCCTTGGTAGATCGAGCAACCAACGACGGTGGCAAGATGGAACTCAGCGTCTCGCGTGGCGTCGTTGATGTGGCCATTTCCAGTTTGGGTATGTGACAGCTGATGGCAACGTGGATACTAGGTAGCAAGATGGGTCTCTCTCACATGGGCGTGGGCAACGACGTCACAACATCACGGCGTACTATGTAGCAAGAGAGTACGGTATTCTCTTAGTCTCTCGCCTCTCCCTTTCTTTTCTTTTCTTTTTTTCCATCGTTTTTGGCTTTTCTGTTTGGTTTTGGAGCCTTCTGCTGGGTTTTCTTTCTCCCTTTTTTTTTTTTTTTTTTATTTTTACATTTTTTTTAAGGTTTTAATGTGATCTTGCTCCTGGGCTGGCTAGTTGGCTGGGATAGGAATGGTTGAGGTGAGGGGGGCCTGAGCTAAAAACAAAGGGGGGGCCCAAGCCTTTTTTTTTTCTTAGACCCCCACATGGGTCCGTCCCTGTGTATGCGAATGCATGAGAATAAAAAAGGCATGAGAAGGCATTCCGACTTATTTTGGCAATCATTTACTTGAATGCCCTGGAGGCCAAAAAAAATATATACTAAAACTAGGCTTACGTAAATAAGTCTTACTAAGTTTTTCTGTTTTGTTTTTCTTTTTTTGGTAAGTGAAGAAAAAGAATAAGTGGATGACAGATTATACCTTCTAATCCAATTTTTATCTTAATAGAGTATGAAGGGATAGACAATTATAAAAATTAAAATGAGTGTTTTGAAGACATGATTAAAAATAAAATAGAAAAAAAAATTTATGCTAAAATAGGTTAATTTTTTCACGAGTTGATGTGGATGATCTAAGTTTGTAATTTAGAGAATATCTATAAATTTACGTGGTACTTACAATGTCAAACAATCAGTTGAAAGACAGCTATGATCACTTACATTAGCATGTCCTTTTCCATTTTTTTTTCTTTCATCTCTATCTTTTTCTTTTCTAAATAAATTAGATTACGTAATGCTCCTCTATAAAAACCAGCAGATTATACCTAGTGCTACACGAAATGCCAAAATCAATTATGGCATTTCGAGGATATCCAGACTTAGGCCTCCTAGTTCTTCTTCTTGACTTATTGATTAATGTCATTGCTGTTTCATCAAGTCATGACACTTCATTCAACCGGACCAGTTTTCCCAGAGGTTTTATTTTTGGGACAGCATCAGCGTCTTATCAGGTAACTAAGTCTCAATTTTCTCTATGTTAATTTGTACTATAATTTTTATTTTTCAAATGTCTTGGGATGTGAAGCATATGATCAATTTTATTATGTGCACATGTGCGTTCTTTCAAATTTGCAGTATGAAGGTGCAGCAAAAGAAGATGGTAGAGGACCAAGTATATGGGACACCTACACTCATGAACATCCAGGTCTCTTTTTCTTTCTCTCTCCAACAATATGAAACTCGAAAGTATGAATTACCAATGAAATATTGTGCAATATTACGATGAAATTTAATTTCGGAAAAATTATTTCAAGTCCTCTCCACAGAATGTACAACAGCTACTTAAATCATTGATTTGTAACGGATGGTTTAGAGAGAATTAATGGAGTGATATTTGGTAGCCTATTTTTATCTGTATTTGAATTTGAATTAGACTCATTAATCATCATATTATCAACATTGATCCATTTCAAATGAAAATAATTTTTCTTTTTATTTCAACTTAAATCAAAGCATATGGTATTAGGACCAAGCAAAATAGCTGCTCAATTCTCTGTACAGGTAGTGGCATTACAAAATTCTTTTTACTTCTTCCTGTTTTACACTGGATTTCACTTTTTCTGCAGAACTAGCTCTGGGAGGCTAGAGTATTCGCTCTTGCTTGCCAGAGCTTTTGTAGATTGTCAAAACCTGTGGGCCAAATTAGTATTATAAAGCTCATGCTGACCATCTTCTAGATTATGAAAATTTTGGTGTAATATTTTATTTTAACCATGAAATAATTCATTTCTATCTGGGAGGATCTTAACGCTTTATATTTATTCAAAATCTTTGTAGTTCAACTGGTTGACATTCGCCAGTATTTCTAAAAGAGATGTTTAGAAATACAAAGTTTTGGTCCAAACATGTTTGAAGTGTTGGGCTTCAATCGCCAATAGAAAGATGACATTTGTCCTAATTATGTGCAATGTATATGACTAACTTAGCTCAACCAACCAAGTGAGTCATGCACATTGTACATGACAGGACATATGCCATCTTTCTATTAGTGGTTGAAGCCTTAAACTAAACATGTTTGAGATCAAACCTTTTCCTATTCGCAATTCAAATTTCCTATTCTCCAACTATCAAATTACCATTACTTTTAAATGTTATTTGATATTTGTGTTTATGGTTGTTTATGCATAAGCCAATGATACAATTTGTTGTTATTAATAGTATTAGAAGTGTGTGAAAATTCAGGGCCCAACACCGATAGTCTAATTTAGTAAGCCAAGATTCTATTTCTTTCACTTTTATTTATTTTCTTGGTTGATACATTAGTAAGTCAAGACTTTTCTTTTTCTTTTTCTTTTTCTTTTTTTGGTTGAGAGTTTTAATTTATGGTGTCCTTTCTTGATGATAGTTTTTTATTATCAGATAAAAACACCAATCGGTTTTTAATATGGGCAGGAATTGAACCCCAAATCTCTTATTCAACTATTAAAAACTTTCCTAGTTGAGTTAACTGGAACCCACTTATAAGCGAAGACTTATGGAGTTATGCATGAAGTAAATGTGACATTTTAGTATAGACTAATTAGCACTCTTTCTTTCACTTTTAATTACTTTTTTGGTTGATACATTAGCCAAGACTCGTGCAGTCATGCATGAAGTAATTAAATGTGGCATTTTAGTATAGACTAATTAGTAAACGCATGAAATTGGACACTGTTGTTGGTAAAATAATAACAACTCTCCCTTATATGGCCTAATTTGAATATAAGGGAATTCATTGTCTTAGTGTGAAATGGTAAATTCAAAAAACTGACAGGGGAAATGGAGCATTATTGAGATTCTTTAAAATTTTTAGGGTAATTTCATTAAAAGATTCTAAAATTTTTTGACAATAAGTCGTATAGATTTTGCTCCACTATTAATAAATTAAAACTGTTAAGTAAATATAAAAACAATATTAATAATATTTATTTAAATATTGATGACTTAACAAGATATATGACAGAGTTTGAGGATACCTGTCCCCAATTTATTTTTTAAAAAGAAAAAAAGAAAGAATTAGAAGAAGAAGAACGTAAAATGCCACATTCCTATCTTTTTGTATTTATTTTTCTTCATTTCTTCCTCTCTTCCTTCCTTTCTTCCATAACTGAACTCCAAACTAGAAATAAGTTGTATATGTTATGGTTGTGACTTGTGAGGCTTAAGTACTAGTTCCATTTCTCTTATGGCTCTTAAATAGTAAAAGAAAAAATAAAATCCTTTGGTATTCTCTAAATACATTATTAACTTACAATAAAATTGCAGAAAGGATAACGGATAGAAGCACTGGAGATGTAGCTAACGATCAATATCATCGCTACAAGGTATATATGTTGTTTCGTGTTCATAATTAAAACTGGAAAGAAACCCACTCATATTAAATGGTAATTAATTACCAAGAGTTTTGTGGTACAATTACATAGTTTGATAACCGAGGGTTCAAGTGCCCATGCACACGGACACGCACACATGCACACATATATATATATATTCTGAAGTATGAAAAAAAAAAAAAAAACGAGTTGTCCAAGAAAACTGCTTTGACAACCAGAAAAGGGAAAAGCGTTACACAGTAATACAAAATTGAGAGATTCATTCACCCCACTTTTTTTAACAAGTTAACATCACATTTGTTTATACCGACTTTTATCTTGTCCCACAATTTTAGCTCACGGCATTTTGAATGTTATCCAAAACTTTTTCTTTTTAATTTCACTGAATTTCAATTGATAGTGGATCTTATATTATTTTTAATCAAAATAGTTAAAACAAAAAACAAAAAACAAAAAAACTAATTGTCCTTGTTCCGTACACAAACACTAAGCCTTTACCATATATTTTTTTTCTCCTTCATCTCTTTGACCATTTTGTTTCATACTACGGTTTTTTTCTATCAATCCAAATTTGAATTCTTTGAAGAATAGAGAACAAAAAGGTTGAATTCTAAAATGTTAACGTGTATAATGTTGTAGGCTTTAGGCCCAGTTAGATTACTTGTATAACACACATTCTTGTACTACACTCTTACTTGTACTGTACACATATTTACTTGTCCTGCACACATATGCCTCATATATAAAAGCGCTCATATATATTATTTGATCATGAAATACAATACTACAGATTTTAGTATTTCTAACATAAAATTTTTCTAAAAAGCAAACAAGGTAGTGAAACTCGTAATTAGCCGTTAACGACTTTTCTACATTTTTCAAGGCCCAATTATGTTTCCACATTTTTTTTTTTTTTATCTCTAACCAAATATAAGATATTCACAATATATCTCTTCATTTCAGATTTTTCCAACAATTTTTATATGTTTTGTGATTATACATTGCAGAAAGATGTTCAAATTATGAAAAAGATGCATTTAGATGCATACAGATTCTCAATCTCATGGAGTCGAGTACTACCAAGTAAGATAATCTTTTTCATAATCCCATAAAAGTTTAGATCCATCCAATGAAAAGGACATAAAAATGGGTACTATCAAGTACACATCTTAGGTGGAATGGAATGGTTATTGTTTTGTGACCATATTATGTTTTTAACAATCTCATTTTTGAATCTAATTTCAGAAGGAAAACTAAGTGGTGGTGTGAATAGGGAAGGAATCAATTACTACAACAAGCTCATCAATAGGCTTCTACACAAAGGTCAGGATTCAATATTAAAATTCCAAAATATCAAGAACTTATTTTACATTTTATAATTTACACTTTATTTTTCTATTACTGAATGTAGGTCTACAACCTTTTGTAACAATCTTCCATTGGGATCTTCCCCAAGCGTTAGAAGATGAGTATGGTGGTTTCCTAAGTCCACACATTGTGTAAGCGAATGATTCACCAAAAATTTACCCAAAAAAAGAAGAATAATTTACCAAATAATCTATGCATATTCTCTATCCGATTATAGATGTTTTACGTATATATTGACTGTATCATATATAATAATGATTTTAAACAACTACCATTTATAGTTAAAAAGAAAAAAGAAAAATTGAGGACATTGATATTAAGTGATAACCTACTATTTGTGTCAAAACCTAAAATTATTAAATTTAACCATTATTTTAACAATTCTATATATGGCTTTCCAATCCCCTTAATAAGTGGGGCCCAACTTAATAGGGAGCCTAATATGTGAAAATTTTTAATTTAAAAAAAAATGGGACATCGAGTGGAGAGACAAGTTCAAACTCAATACCATTATAAAATTAGTAAGTCATCATTTGTCCCAAAAGGTTAAACTATCAAGAAAAAGTGAATTTTTTTAGTGATTATTCTAACATGTGCATCTACTATTCAGTGATGATTTCCGGGACTATTCGGAACTTCTCTTCAAGGAATTTGGTGATCGGGTAAAGCATTGGATCACACTAAATGAGCCATGGACTTTCAGCAATAATGGTTATGCAGGAGGATCATTAGCACCAGGTCGATGCTCTGCCTGGTTAAATCTAAATTGCACTGGCGGGAATTCAGGAACAGAGCCATATTTGGTGACACACAACCAACTGCTTGCTCATGCAGCCGCTGTTGAAGTGTATAAGAAAAAATATCAGGTTCGACTTTCAAAATTTTAACATATTAAATTTATAATTAAAAAAAAAAAAAAAAAAAAAAAAACCCTAAATGTACATGGTTGGTTTTCAAATGATACAGTTCCACATAAATAGCAATTTCTAAAACTAATTTGAACAATGATAATGAAGTTTAACTTAGATAAATATAAGAAATCCCTTGAATAAGCTTTGACTGTAAAAAAGATGTTCACCATGCAGGCAGCACAGAAAGGTGCAATAGGGATAACGTTACCGAGTCACTGGATAATGCCACTGTCTGATACAGAGAGTGACCGCGGGGCTGCGCTACGTTACCTTGATTCTATGTTTGGATGGTAAGTTCTGCTTGATGGTTTTTATTTTACATTTTATAATTTAATCCTTTCCGTCTGAAGGATGTAATTAATGGGTACATTTTGTTAAATTTACCCATATCACTAAATTTCTCAACCCAAATGAAGGCAAAATCAAAAGTAGATCTCCCAATGATTAATTATATATTGAAGTCGGGCAAGATCCGGAAATTTTGCTTGGGGGTAGTTAGCACTTATATATATATGTTTTTTGCCAACGGGGGCTTGGCTCAGCTGGGTATGGTTCGTCCGCTCTGCCTAACACGCTCAGGTTCGATTCCCGCTACCAGCAGGAGTCCGTTGGTGGGCATCCCATTGCTAAGTCTGTGGCGCTCTGCCCGGGGGCGTAATATAACTATAAAATCCCCTTTTCTTTTTTTCTCAAAAAAAAAAAAATATATATATATATATATATGTTTTTTTTTTTTAATTAAGATAAAGTCTTGAATTTTTTTATATACTAAAATAAGTTTTTCACAAAAAAGTCATTATTCATAAGTATAGTGAATATACAAGTTATCAAAATATTTACGTCTACTAAACAATCCTAAAAAGAACTTAATATATTTTTATATTCTAATAAACATACAAAAGTTATCTAATTTGATATTGAAACATTTAAAAAAAAGAAAAAGAAAATCACTCTTTGGACTTTGGAGGGCTAAATCATTTTTATAGATAGCTATTTAGAATTAAATGATATCACATCAGCAGTATCAAAATCTAATAAATGAGAAACATGTTTGCAAAAAATAATTACCCACTAATAAATGAAAAATATGTGTTAGTGGGTAGTTATTTTTTACACACATATCTATCGTTTATTAGATTTTAATATGGATGACGTGGTGATATCATTTGATACAAAATACTATTTTCATTTCATAAAAAAATAAAATAAAATAAAATACTATTTCCATTTGGACAAAAACTTTTTCCAATTAAAAATTTATTGGGAAAAAACCAAGAAGTCTGCTTTGAGAAACTTCCCTAGCTTGTTTAAATGACCAAAATTTTCTTTTCTTTTCTTCTTTCCCTTTTCGTTGTTGTTTAACTCAGTTGTGCATTTGGCAAATCCCACCAAAAAAAAAAAAAAAAAAAAACCTTTTAAGGTTTTTGAGCTAAATTTGATGGACTATACTATGACCAATTTTTTTTTCTTCCTTTTTATTATAATTTTAGCAAATAAGCAATCACCAAAATGCATGAATCACGCTATTTCTTCTAATTTTCCTTTTTGTTAAGATGAAATCGTCACTTTCAAACTGAATATCACACCACCTTTTGGTTGGCTTTCTTTAAATTTTTTAAACTTATGTATGTACAAATTTAATAGATTAACAATATGCATAAATTTTAAATTTTCTATTGTTTTTGCAGGTGTATGGACCCGTTGACAAATGGTGACTATCCGCATAGCATGCGATCTCTCGTTAAAGACCGATTACCCAGGTTCACCAAAGAGCAGTCCAAGCTAGTAAAAGGATCATTTGATTTTATAGGATTAAATTACTATACTGCTTATTATGCAACTTATGCCCCTCAACCTACTGGTGATAGAGCAAGTTACGCGACAGATGCTGCCGCCAATCTTACTGGTAAGTACAAATTCAACACTTGCAGCCATGCTTATGAGTTTCTTATTTATCTAATATGGTAATACTAACTAGGTCATTATTTTTCTTGTCTTTGCACTTTGTAGCTTCACGGAATGGGATCCTCCTTGGTCCAGCGGTATGCACTAGCTAGCTAAATACATTTCAACATTTTTGTTCTAGTAGTTAGAGGAAAAATAAACAACTTTTTCTTTTTTTTAGTATATTGAAAGTACTCAATGGCCTAGCATTCTAGAAAGTTCATAAAGAAAATAGTAAAGCTATTATCAATTTTACGGGAACAAAAATTATAAAGTGACGTGGTAATGAATATGATTGATGTCATATCAATGATACAATTATATAAATATAAATATAAATATATATATATATATATATATATATATTCTATCTTGCGATTAAAGATAATCACATCATGTTGCTTATGCTAGTATCCCTTAAAAATCGTAGACTGCTTCAAGTTGGCTCTATATTTATCCTAAAGGAATTCGGGAGATTTTGCTGTATGTAAAGAGGAAGTACCACAATCCACTAATTTATATCACCGAAAATGGTAATTTCCTCTAACTCCTCTTTTTCTTTTATTATCCCACAAGCTCATGAAAAATTGGAATGTTATTGCTAGTTATGAGATTTCCATTTGAAGCTAACTTCTCCCAACTATATTTGTAGGAGTGGGTGAGTTCAATAATGCTACTTTGTCACGTAAGGAATCCCTTGCTGACCAACAAAGACTTGAGTATCACCGTGACCATCTTTGGTATCTTCTTAGGGCTATCAAGTAAGTGCTCTCTCTCTCTCTCTCTCTCTCTCTCTCTCTCTCAAATTATAGAATTCTAACTGGATTTCACTTCTTTCTTTGGTATATATAGGGAAGGCGCTAATGTTAAGGGATACTTTGCATGGTCATTGTTGGATAATTTTGAGTGGTCCTCAGGTTACACTATTCGATTCGGACTGAACTTTGTAGACTATAAAAATGGGAATAAAAGATACCCTAAACATTCAGCCCGTTGGTACAAGAAGTTCCTCAAGAAGTAGACACAGACTATGCTGAAATTATGAACTATCTATTAGCATTGGGTTGTCTTCAAACAATATACTGAATATATTTTCTTTTCCATTTGTACACTCTTCAAATTTTGTAATCGGTATAGAGCTCATGACTCCAATGCAGAAATGCTTGTTAAATAATATATAATTTTATATATACTACATAGAAAACACTCCAACTGTTTTGAATTCCAGGAAAAGAAAATGTTAGAATTATTATAAATTTTACTATATAAACCTTATAAAATAATGTCTCAAGAATATAATTAGTGTCATTTAAAAAACATATTATGTGAATATTTAAATAGCTTTTGTTAATGGTTCATTCCTGCATATGTTAAGGGGGAATTTAATGGACCCCATTGCATTGGAAAGCCATAAATATGTAACTGTACCAAAAAATGTGATCGATTATAATTAAAAATTGAACATTAACTATTGTCTTTAAACACTCATTAATAGAACCTTATTTAAATGATATTTTTTGGGATTTGTGACATATTAATTAATAAGCATCTCTAACATACTTCACCTCTTCCAAAAAAACAAAGCATTTTTGTCTCATATTTTTCTTTAAAAAAACATTTTTTTAATTTTATAAAAAGAGTTAAAAAAAAATTAATGGATACTATAAAAATTTAACTTCTTTTATCAAAATAAACAAATTAGTAAAACTGAAAAGTTTGACTTTTTGCTGACGTTATGAGACTTGCCACATCAACTTTGAAAGTCCCACAGATTTTTACATCACCAATATATATATATGGGCAAAACTTAGATACAGTACCTTAAATACAATACCTTAGGTGCCCCTTTTAAAATTCAATCATCTATCTTATTAAAATAACTTAGCTAACGGTGTTAATACCCTCTCTTTCTCTAATTCTGTTAACTAGATCCCTCCATCATCTCACTCTCATCTCAAACTTGAATATCTCTCCACCATTGGATCTCCATGGCTACTGTCAAGGACGGCCACAGCAGGCCACCATTAGCCACTCTCATGATCTCTTTTGGGTTTGCTCTTCTCACTGAAGCCTAGCCAAGGCCCCCAAGGCTAAAAGCCTAAAACCCATGAGCTCTGCAACCATCGGAAGCACACCAGTGATGCGGTGGCCGCCGATCGTCTTCCTCCTCCTCTTCTCTTTCTTTGTTTATTCTTTAGTTTTCCTTTAATTTATCTTGTCTCCTCTTCTCGTTTGATTTTATGTGGGTTTGGGGATTAGGTTTGTTGTGGTTGTTAGGACACCAGTGATGGTTTTGGTTGGATTCCAAACATGGGGTTTTTGGGTATGGTCATTCATAGATCTGTGATTACATGAAATTGTTCATTGTCCATTCAAGTTCTCTGCTTCTCTAACTATGTCCCTAGCCACAGACAAGGAGCAACAACCCTTTAGTTGACAACGCAATGCACATAATTAAGTGATCAGCCTTTTCATTCTTCTAAAATCTTGATTTCTTTAAAATTTTAGAAGTCTGAGAGATTGAAAAGCCAAAGAGGTTGGGTCTTCTCATGGGTTCTCTAACATCTTGGGAAACTGAAAACAAAAGTGAAAAGAAAGAGACAGATAAACGGACTGTATTAACACCGTTAATTGAGTTATTTAGTCAGACAAATGGCTAAATTTTAAAAAGGGTACCTAAGGTACAGTATCTAAGGTATTGTATCTAAGTTTTGCCCTATATATATATATATATATATATATGAGATGAGTTTAAGTTACACCTGGTGTAACTTTGTAAGAGTTACATCTTTTTTGGATCATTGATTTGTAATAGATTTAAAGGTAAAAAAAACACTCATAGTCATGTATTTATTGTTCCCTAAAAATTAGTAATTAAGTCATTAATTCTTCTTATTAAAAATAGAAAAATAAAAAACAGCATTAACTCTTTGCTCTCCATTATCATCTTCATCTTCTCTCCCTCTCTCACATGGTCTTGTGTTCTATTTTTTAACCGTTGAGGCAGTATTTGAAGTTTGCACAATATGTTTTGGTGTTTTTCACTTCAATCATTGGAATGACAAAGAAATTCTGGTAAAAAGAAATCTAAGGGTGAAAAAATAAATCATTGTGTCAACCATAAAGTTAGAGCATATATGCTACCTTTAAGAACCTAATTCTAATTTTAATATGATAAACAGAAAGGATAAAGCTACCACAGAACTGAACATCTTACCAAACCCCCGTAGGGAATGCTCAAAATACCTACCCGCTTGATAGGACCATAAGACTCAAACTCCCTTTTGATTCTGCTTTCAATTGTCTCATAACTAAGTCTAGCCACGAACAAAGGGACTTCACAAAGTTCAGATACAAGCTACAATTATATAGGAAAGAATGGATATAATATAATAAATAAATGAACGAAGCAATCAAACACTCTATCACTGGTGGTGCAACACGAAAAGCGTGGCCCCATGAAAGAGCAGCTTCACACATGGTTGTCAAAATCGCGATCTAGATCGTAGGATTGCACGATTTTATGATTCCACCTCACCAAAACATTTAGGATCGCACTAGGATCGTAAAAGTGGTAGAATCGTACGCAGGATCATATGGGATCCTACCGATCCTATCGATCCTACCAAAAACATAAATTTTTGTTTTTTTTTTTATGGGATAATTTTTTTGTTTTTATGAAGCTTTAAGGGTTTTTATTTTTTCATGTTATGATGATATGACTTTTTATTTTATTTTTATAAAATTATGTTAACCTAAGCAATTTTTTTTTTTTTTTTTAGTTTCTAGTTCACTTGAAATCAAAATCAAGGAATGCTTCATCATTTCTAAATGAAGAATTTGATGTTGGCTTTGCTGCCTTTTAAGCTATAATGTCGTTAAATGTGTTTGATTATTATACTAATTTGTGTTCTAATATTACTAAATATATATATATATATATATAATTTTATTAGTTATGCTTGTATTTGTATATTGATTGATTGATCATTTTGAGCATGCTCTTTAATTGTTGCTGAGTGGTATAACTTGAATAGTTGAGTGTGAAATTGTATCTTGATACCTATTGCAACTCTAGTATACAAATATATAATATCTAAATAGATAATGAAATGGATGATGATGATGATTAGGAATTGAGGACAGTGGTTATAAGAACCTTAGAATGAGAATAATTAAATATTCATTTCACCTTAATATTCATCTTACTTTTGGATTTCATATTGTAGTTAGTTAATTTCCATTTGCTAACTCATTTTGGATTTCAAACTTGGAAAATATTTTCTATATGTTTTGATAAATATTTTAGTATTTGATTACTAATTAAACATTTATTGAATTTTTTAGATACATTGGGTCAAAACTTAAATATATTTGTTTTGTTAGTATAGACTTAGCGATGTATGACATGTAAATTATATCATATGATGCAAATCATTGTTTTTTTATGAATGAATTTATATTTTACATGATTATTCAACACACAAAGTCATTATCAATGTGTTTTTTCCTTTAAATTTGAAAATATGTAGGATCTTACGATTCATGATCCGATCCTACGACCTACCATCCCACCTACCTTTAACGATTCTACGTAGGATTCCGATTTTGACAACCTTATTCACAGGTGGTAGCAAATGAATGAAAAAATCAAACACTCCCAGACATAAAATAATAATAAAAATTTCACTTGTTTCCTGAACTCGCCCTTAATTTCCATTGATGAGGGTGAAAGTACATAGAAGATAGAACACTAGACCATGTGAGAGAGGGAGAGAAGATGAAGATGATGATGGAGAGCAGAGAGTTAACGCTGTTTTTTATTTTTCCATTTTTAATAAGAAAAATTAATGACTTAGTTACTAATTTCTAGGGAACAATAAATATATGACTATAAGTGTTTTTATCACCCTTAGATCTAATACAAATCAATGGTCCAAAAAAGGTGTAATTCTTATGAAGTTACACCAGGTGTAACTCTCTCTCTCTCTCTCTCTCTCTCTCTCTCTCTCTTTATATATATATATATATATATATATATCTTTATCTTTTATTATCATACTTTTAGGGAGAGAATAAGAAAACCCTAAACTGGCAATGGAAGATGTAATTCAACCAATTTTTTGTTTTTCTATTGTTGCATTCGGCTGCTAAGAAAATCTCAGAAATTAGGGCAAGGAAATTTACTCTCCAATCCATAATTTTTTTTATTAGGCTTTTATCAAGTTGGGGAAAACTACACTTCACAATCTTATTATACATCTGATTACACTTTGCACTCTAAACTTTCCAAATGCACATTTTGTACCCTAAACTATGATCATTGTTACACTTTGCACATTAACATCAAGTTTGCTATTAACTTGGATGGAAAAATATAACATTAAGTGAAAAGACCTAATTGCCCATTTTTGATCCCTTAAAAACAAAAGAGAAATTGTACTTTACCACCAAAACTATACTCATGATTACACACTTTGCATCATAAACTTTGAATTTTCATCCAAGTTAACAACAAACTTAATTATGTTTGGGTTTAAAACGTAACAAGGGTCATAGCTTAGAGTGCAAAACGTGCATTCGAAAAGTTTAAGATATAAAATGTAATATGAGATATAGTTTAGGGTAGTACATAAAGTTTAATTTCCCCGTCAAGTTGAGATTTTTATTGATTTTTCAGGGTTAATTTATGTTTGGGGGTGTACGTTAGTACATAGGACCAGTTTTACATACCATAGAAACAAGGTCAAACCTTGAAAAAGGAAATTAAGAACCTTCTTGTAATTCATTGTCAAACCCTTCTTTGGAGCCTGCTACTAACCTTGTTAGGTTCTTGGACTCCACTTGAGTTTGGTCCCTGGCCCGGCACAGTACTTTCGGGACGACATCATCATCTAACAAGGTTAGTCCTAGGTTCCTATATGTTTGTATTATAAAAAAGCATGTCTTCATGTGTCCTGGGGGCTGGGGCTGGGGTGTCAAGCATGATACATATGTGCTAATGTGTGTTTAAATTCCAGTATGAAGGTGAAGCAAGAAAAGGAAGTAGTGGACCAAGTATATGGGATATTTTTACCCAGAATTTCAAAGCCAGAATGACTAAAATCCATGATTTTGCTAAAAAAAGCAAAAAAAAAAATATAACATGTAGTGGGCTATTTAAAATCATTTTAAGAATAACTACAAAACTCCTAAAGTTCTCATGTTATCATTAATTGGATAATTGGAGTTCAAAAAGACATATAAGAATAAGAGTGTAGAAACCGAACCCATAAACTTTGCTTGTATAATTCGTAATTGGTTTATAATACTATTTACGCATACTTCAAAACTACACTAAATTTCGGATTTAAAAAAATAATAATAATTAAAAATAAAAATAAAAAAACAAGAAAAGAAAGAACTACACTAATTTTTCCTAATAAAAAAAATAAGAAAGAAAGAACTACATTAACTTTTGCTAAAATTTTATCATAATTATGACACAAACTTTAATTTTATTGGCATTTTCATTATCCTGTAATTAGGAAATATTTATAAGGATAAACACAACAAAAAAAGTTACCAACTTTAATCATACTCTTTTTTTGTTTAATCGTGGCTTCGAATTTTTCTTAACCATAAGCAGGAAATTAAATTTTTATATAGAACAAGAAATTGATTATATATATATATATATATATATATATATATCCCATTACTTGTGTGGAGTATTAAATGCCAAATAAATATTTTTGGGATTTTTTAAAATTAAAATTTGGAATATCTATCTAATTATATGAAACTGCTAGCTTCTTCTTCTTCTTTTATTTTTATTTTTTATTTATTATTTATTTATTATTTTTTTGAGAAAGAATTTGAAACTGCTAGCTGATATGTAATGCCATGGAATAATTTTAGAAGCTTGTTTTTTCTTCATTATTATTTTAAGCAATATAATATTATAATATAATGCCAATGAAATAATTTTGTGGAATTTTTTAAATTAGTCCTTCAATAAGCAAGTTAAGGCTTTACAATTAATGTTATGCCAATTGAAAATTTAGATGGATAGGTAGAGTAGGAATCATTTTTAATCAAACTCTTAAATGGCTGACTTTTCAATTCCTCTAAAAAATTGTACCGTTTCTCTTTAAAATGAGGTGCATATAACTGTTCTTCTAAGGAAATACTTGTGGAATCAAATAGTTTAGATTTAAGGGAATATTCTTCTATAAAAAAAAAAAAGATTTAAGCGCATATTCTTCTCCCAAAAAAAAAAAAAAGATTTAAGGGCATATTATTGTGAACATTTAAGGCAATATTGGTGGGATTAATAGTAAATATTTAAGGGCATATTTTTTTTCCTGCTCTTCTGCTTCATGTTATGTAGGGCTTCGATCTGTTGTTTTTCTTTGTGTTTTGCCCCTGTTTTGCACGCCAGTGTTTTCCTTGGAAGGTGTTTTCAGGGTCTTTACTTTTGTATTTTCTTTAATCAAAAAGTTTTTATCTTTTACCTAAAAAAATATTAAAAATTTAAGGGCATTTTTTTAAACATTTCTTTTTATTATTGACACATGCCAAATATATTCATATGTACAAATAATTTTTGAGAAATGATATGTCTACAACATTTTTAAACATTTTTACAACAAATCCTAAGTGGCAGGTTATTACTGGTTGTTATTGTTGGGGCAAAAAAGTAATTTTAGTGTTAGTTTCAAATTTGAACCAATAACAACTAAGCACCTGTGATTTGTTGTAAAAAGTTGTAAAATTGTTGTAAACGTAGCATCTCTCATAATTTTTTGATATGTAGTGTTGTTTGTCCGGATGATACCAATTAAATATAAGAAGTTGTCCTTTGTAATTATAGTATGTTTTGAGAGAGGAACCCATGTTATTGTAGCATGCGTCACCAGTTTCGAGATCCACATTATATATTTATTTATATACTAGTTAAATTCTCGTGCGTTGTACGGTTTTGGTCATAAAATTATAAATAAAGAATTCTATTGAACTATATAATTAAATAAATAATTATTATATTTTATTTTGTAAATAGCTATGATTTATTTACTCATATATCATATTTACACATGCATAACATTTGGTGGGTCTTGCAACTGATCTATTATGCCTTTGCACTTAAGGGTCAATCTCCTCTACTTCAGTTGGTATATTTTATTTTTATTTTTTATTATATTCTTTTCTTTAGACTTTATACCTTCATGATTCTCATCTAACCTATTGGATTCGCATAGAAATCGTCCATGTAATATAATTGGAATAGAATGAGTAGATGGTATATCTAATGGAGTTGCAATATAAATAGTTTTATAAGTGGATTTTGTTACCTAATATAACAACAACAATAATAATAATGGACATTAAAAATAGATTTTACCTTTGAGATATTTTTGAATTTCTAGATAATATTACAATATGTTGTAACAAACATTCAATTATTTAAATAAATAAAATTATATATGGTGAAAAGCTATTAATTATTAGGACTCTAAATGATTTATCGGCATTAACAATATTTAATTTTTATTATTGAATAATCATTTGCTTTATTTATATTTATTAGATACTATAATAGTATAATTCAATTTAATTAAATTGTACTAAAAATCTCATTAAATACATATATTTAAAATGCTTATAATTATTATCACATCTAACAAAATAATAAGGCATGCATATATTGAAATATAATTTAAGTAGTGTAATCATATTTTAGAGCCTATATATATGCAATACATTAAAAATTAACCTTATCAGTTGACCAAAGTCTTTTTTTTTTTTTTTTTTTTTTTTTTTTTGGGAGAAGGTTTTGTGTAAGTGTAACCACATTTTTAGAATGAGCACCACATAAAGAAAATAAATCCAAAGCTTCTAACCACAAAAATTAAACTTTAATTTCATGTATGCCTGCATGGGATCTATATAAAGAGTATAAAAGATTAGAAAAAAAAACAATAATAGAGTACAAACATCAAAAGATTAGATTACAAAAGGCTATGAAAAAACTGCAACAAAATTCATAATAGATGACTAAAGCTATGCAAGTTCATGTGCCACCTGATTGTGTTCTAAGATTGAAACCATTGCAAGCCATGAAAGATGTTCTGTGTATCATGTGTCTAAGAGGCCCAATTGATTCATTGCTTTGACCGCTTGAAAAAGCAATGTGCTCCTTGCTCTTAGGCGAAATAGATTTCTACTTCTAGTGCAAAAGTCTCCGTTCGTTTTCTAAATAGAAACAGATAACTTGGTTTTCTAGTTTCAAATTAATTCTAATAATAATAGAGTTCTAGATATATTTGGAGATGAGATTAAATTCAATAAAGATATTGTGTAAAACCCAAATTTTACCCCTCTAATTCCAACATGCCACAATCATCATATTATATATATTAAGGAATAAGCACAGTCACACTCAATTAATTCTATTACCCATTTGAAAATTTTAACTTAATTGTGAGTTTATTGAGATGTTATTATATGTGGTAGGATGTATTGAGTTTTAAATAAAAAACTAATATGTCAATCTCTTATTGAATGGTGTAAAACATGAGTTTTACACCCTATCCTTACAAAATTCAGACTCATTTGGAGATATATATGGTTTAAACATTTCGGATTGATAAGCCTCCATTGAATTGTTCTTGGAGATAAATATGATTTTAGCATTTCAGATTGATAATCCTCCATTAAATAATTCTTTATGATCTAATCTATAGTTGTTGATAAACTTGGAAACAGAAATGAGAGTAAAAATTATTGATAATTCATAAACTCAGAAAAAAAAAAAAAAAAAAAAAAAAAAAAAAAAGGCTGAATAATGCAGCCTTGGGCTTTGTGGAGCCTAGTTGTGTTTGATCCAGTTGACAACCCAACCTGACTCGAAATAATGTTGCGTGGTTCTTAATGGGAGATTTTTTTAGGCTTAGTCCATGGAGCGGAGGCTTGTGTGCGTAGGATATAGAAACTGTTTTCGGTGATTAGGGTTTTGTCTTGTTGTTGTCGTTCTTGAGAGATTGAAATACTGTAGCCGCACTTTGTATTTTTCCCTAATAATAGTGAAATCCCTACAACTCCGTGGACGTAGGCAAATTGCCGAAACACGTAAATACTGTCTTGTGCGTATGATTATTTTCTTTGGCGTGTGTTTTCTCTATTTTTGTTTCTCATGTTTTGGGAATTTCGGGTTAAATTCCCTACAAGTGGTATTAGAGCCTAGGGTTAGGTTTGAGTGGGAGCAATGGCAGAGAAAGTAGGAAAGGCGTTTGGAATAGAAAAGTTTGATGGCACAGACTTCGCCTATTGGAGGATGCAGATTAAAGATTATCTCTATGGGAGGAAATTGCATCTGCCTCTTTTAGGGACAAAACCTGAGACTATGAAGGTTGAGGAATGGGCTCTTCTTGACAAACAGGTACTAGGAGTTATCAGGTTAACTCTGTCTAGGTCTGTTGCACATAATGTTGTAAAGGAGAATACCACAGCAGATCTGATGAAAGCTTTGTTTGGTATGTATGAAAAGTCGTCAGCAAACAACAAGGTACATCTGATGAAGAAACTGTTCAATTTGAAGATGGCAGAGAATGCATCAGTAGCACAACATCTGAACGAATTTAACACTATCACAAATCAATTGTCGTCTGTAGAAATTGATTTTGATGATGAGATTCGTGCTCTGATCGTCTTGGCTTTTTTGCCACACAATTGGGAGGCAATGAAGATGGCAGTAAGCAATTCTATAGGAAAAGAAAAGCTGAAGTACAATGACATATGAGATTTAATTCTAGCTAAGGAGATTCCCAGAAGATATGCAGGCGAAATCTCAGGATCTAGAACCTTGAGACAAGAGGCAAAGGTAATGACAGAAATTCAAATCGGGACAGATCAAAATCCAGAAATTCTAATTGGAACAGAAGTAATTCTAGATCAGGCCAACAAGTACAATGCTGGAATTGTGGGAAAATAGATCACTTTAGAAGGCAATGCAAAAGTCCTAAGAAGAAGAATGAAGATGATTCTGCTAATGCTGTAACAAAAAAGGTACAGGATGTACTACTTCTTGCAGTAGACAGTCCACTTGATAATTGGGTTTTGGACTCAAGAGCTCTGTTTCATACCACTCTACACCGAGAAATCATACAAAATTATGTTGCAGGTGATTTTGGTAAGGTGTATTTGGCTGATGGTTTAGCCTTGGATGTTGTGGGTATGGGAGACGTCCGGATATTGTTGCCCAATGGGCTTGTTTGGTTACTGGAGAAGGTTCGACATATTCCTGACTTGAGGAGGAATTTGATTTTTGTTGGACAACTTGATGATAAAGGGCATGCAACACTATTTGTTGGTGGTACTTGGAAGGTTACAAAGGGAGCCAGGGTGTTGGCTCATGGAAAGAAGACCGGTACTCTATATATGACCTCAAGTCCAAGAGATACAGTTGCAGTTGCTGAAGCAAGTACTAATACAAGCCTATGACACTGCAGGCTTGGTCACATGAGTGAGAAAAGGATGAAGATGCTGCTGTCAAGAGGAAAGCTACCAGAATTGAAGTCCATTGATTTTGACATGTGTGAAAGCTACATTTTAGGAAAGTAGAAAAATGTTAGTTTCTTGAAAACTGGCAGAACACCGAAGGCTGAAAAATTGGAGTTAGTACACACTGATTTGTAAGGGCCTTCTCCAACTGCATCCCTTGGAGGTTCAAGGTAATACATCACTTTCATTAATAACTCAAGCAGAAAGGTATGGGTTTATTTTCTGAAAAATAAATCTGATGTATCTGAAACTTTTAAAAAGTGGAAGGTCATGGTTGAGACAGAAACAGGTTTGAAAGTAAAATGTTTAAGGTCAGATAATAGAGGAGAGTACATAGATGGAGGGTTCAGTGAGTATTGTACTGCACAGGTGAATGTTCAATATGTGTGTAAAACACTATGAATGTTTTGACCCCCAATTACAAATTACCAATTCAAGCTTATTTTCAAACAATTAATGTGCGGAACATGAAAATAAGCTAAACACAGAATTGAAAAACAATCTAAGCCAATTATAATCACATCCACAACAGAAAATAAAAGGAAAAGATAAAGGGAAGAGAGATGCAAACACAAGGACAACACGCGATGTGTTATCGAATAGGAAACCGAAGCTCTCGGCGTAAAACCTCTCCACCGCCCTCCAAGTGGTCAATAATACACTAGAAAATGTAGTTGGGTTATATGAACAGTAATAGACCCTCCAAGCCTAATCTACCCAGGTACCTAAGCCCTCCAACCTTCTTGCTCCAACGAGGTTGCGCCGAACCTTTTTCTTCTCTAGCTTACCAGATTCCACTATAGCCCATAACATCAACCAATAACCATTGGTCCCTTCCAAACTACTTCCCTTAGCACCAAAAGACCTTCTCACAGACGTGGCTGTGATGAGAAAAGAATTTAGTCAAGAACCTCTCAAGGATGTATCAATGGAGAGAAAAAGAGTAGAGGAATTTGAAGAGTCTCTTAGTGAAGATTGGGGATGAGACAATCTTGTTTTTCTCTAGGGTTTCTTTCTCAAAATTCTCTCTGGAAACTCTCTACATTTTGTGGGTATAAAGTCTATATATAGTGGGGTGAGAAAGGAATGCGAAGAGTCAGTTTTTCCCAAATAGGGCAAGTTGGTGGCTTGGCCTCGCGATTGGTTTAAGTCGCGAGTTTAGCAGCGAGTTAACGACCTGGCTAGCCTGGGACTTTTGTCTTGTAATACAACAGCTGGCGTGACCCTTCACCTCCCCGCATGCTTCTCACATGTGCTGCAGTTAGCGGCTTGCCAGTCGCGAGTCAGCCGCGAGTCCCTGCTTCTTTACACAATCTTGAGCATTTCTTCACACTCTCTCACACTCTACCCTTACATGAATCCCACCTAAATATAGGGTTACTAAGTGCTGAAATACAAGCAAATTGACACAGAATAAAGCCAACAAGATGGTTGATAAAATTCAACCTTACAACAGGGAATTAGGATGGAGAAGACCATTCCTGGGACACCACAGCAGAATGGTGTGGCTGAGCGCATGAACATGACTCCCAATGAGCATGCTAGGAGTATGAGGTTGCATGCTGGACTACCAAAAACTTTTTGGGCTGATGCTGTTAGCACTGTAGCTTACCTGATAAACCGAGGGCCATCAGTTCCCATGGATTTCAAACTTCCCGAGGAGGTTTGGAGCAGTAAAGAGGTAAAGTTTTCACATTTAAAAGTTTTTTGTTGTGTTTCTTATGTTCATATTGATTTTGATGCTCGTAGTAAACTTGATGCAAAGTCTAAAATATGTTTTTTTCATTGGTTATGGTGATGAGAAATTTGGCTATAGGTTTTGGGATGAACAAAACAGGAAAATCATTAGAAGTAGAAATGTGATATTTAATGAACAGATTATGTACAAGGACAGGTTAATTGTAGTGTCAGATATTACAGAGATAGATCAAAAGAAATCTAAGTTTGTCAACTTAGATGAATTGACTGAAAGTACTGTCCAGAAAAGGGGTGAAAGAAATATGGGGAATGTAGATTCACAGGTAGATCAAAGTACACCTGTAGCTGAAGTCCGTATATCTTCCAAGATCATTAGACCTCCATATCATTATTCACCCACTCTAAATTGTCTCCTGTTGACTAATGGTAGTGAGTCAAAGTGTTATGATGAAGCATTGCAAGATGAGAATTCAAGCAAGTGGGAGTTAGCCATGAAGGATGAGATGGATTCCTTGTTAGGGCATCAAACATGGGAATTGACTGAATTGCCTGTAGGAAAGAAGGCTTTGTACAACAAGTGGGTATACAGAATAAAGAATAAGCATGATGGTAGCAAACGTTACAACGCCAGAATAGTTGTTAAAGGGTTCTAGCAGAAGGAGGGAATTGACTACACAGAGATATTTTCTCCAGTTGTGAAGATGTCAACAATTAGACTGGTACTGGGAATGGTGGCTGCAGAAAACTTACATCTTGAGCAGTTAGATGTGAAGACGGCATTCCTTCATGGTGACTTGGAGGAAGACATTTACATGATTCAGCCAGAAGAGTTCATTGTTTAAGGACAAGAGAATCTAGTTTGCAAACTGAGAAAGAGCTTGTATGGCCTAAAACAAGCTCCTAGATAATGGTACAAGAAATTTGACAGTTTTATGTATAGAATTTGGTTCAAGAGATGTGAAGCTGATCACTATTGCTATGTTAAGTCTTTTGACAATTCTTACATCATAGTATGTGGATGATATGCTTATTGCAGGGTCTAGCATTGAGGAGATTAATAATCTAAAGAAGCAATTGTCAAAACAGTTTGCAATGAAGGATTTGGGAGCTGCAAAGCAAATCCTTGGTATGAGAGTCATTAGAGACAAGGCTAATGGTACATTAAAGTTTTCATAGTCAGAAGTATGTGAAGAAAGTTCTCAATAGGTTCAACATGAATGAAGCTAAATCAGTGAGCACACCCTTGGGTAGTCATTTCAAACTAAGCAAAGAACAGTCATCGAAGACAGAAGATGAAAGGGACCATATGAGCAAAGTGCCCTATGCCTCAGCTATTGGTAGCTTAATGTATGTTATGGTACAAGGTCAGACATTGCACATGCAGTAGGAGTTGTGAGCAGATTTATGAGTAGGTCTGGAAAGCAGCATTAGGAGGCAGTCAAGTGGATTTCGAGATATCTGAAGGGTTCATCAGATACATGTCTTTGCTTCACAAGTGCAAGTTTGAAACTGCAAAGTTATGTAGATACTAATTTGCTGGTGATATTGATAGTAGAAAGAGTACTACTGGGTTTGTATTTACTCTGGGTGGTACAGATATATCTTGTGCTTCAAATCTACAAAAGATTGTTACTTTGTCTACTACAGAAGCTGAGTATGTTGCAGCAACTAAAGCTGGAAAGGAGATGATTTGGCTACATGGTTTCTTAGATGAATTGGGTAAGAAGCAAGAGATAGGCATTCTACATAATGACAGTCAGAGTGCAGTTTTTCTTGCTAAAAATTTGGCTTTTCATTCAAAGTCAAAATATATACAGACAAAATACCATTTTATTCGGTACCTTGTTGAAGATAAGTTGGTAATACTTGAGAAGATTTGTGGATCTAAGAAGCCGGCAGACATGTTGACTAAGGGTGTCACTATTGAGAAGCTGAAGTTGTGTGCAGTTTCAATTGGTCTTCTAGCTTAAGGATAGGAGGATGAGTTGCAGGGATGAGGGATTGCTTTTGGAGGATAGTGGCTGATGTTGGTGATTGAACTAGTCTCCAAGTGGGAGATTTGTTGGGCTTTGTGGAGCCTAGTTGTGTTTGATCTGGTTGACGACCCAACCCGACCCGAAATAATGTTGTCTGGTTTTTAATGAGAGATTTTCAGAGGTTTAGTCCATGAAGCGGAGGCTTGTGTGCGCAAGATATAGAAACCGTTTTCGGTGATTAGGGTTTTATCTTGTTGTTGTCGCTCTTGAGAGATTGAAACACTGTAGCCGCACTTTGTATTTTTCCCTGATAATAGTCCAATCTCTGTAACTCCGTGAACGTAGGCAAATTGCCGAACCATGTAAATACTGTCTTGTGCATGTGATTGTTTTCTTTGGCGTGTGTTTTCTCTATTTTTGTTTCTCACGTTTTGGGAATTTTGAGTTGAATTCCCTACATGTGGGAGATAAAATTGTAGTTTATTTAAGAATCAAATACATCCAATAAAAAAATAAAAAATAAATAATAAAAACTGATGAAAAAAAAATAAGTGGTTGTTCTTATCTAAAAAGTTGTTTTGTTTTTATTTAAAAAGTTAAATTACGGCTTCTAAACTTTATTTGCAATTTAGGCTGCGTTTGTTTTGGGTGAAAACAAAATCTAGAAAATATTTTACACTTTTGACTGTGTTTGGGTGCACATGAAAATACAGTCAAACTGAAAATATATTTCAATTGACCGTAAATTAAGCCCTTAGAGCCGGGAATTGTTTTACACTTTGATTTTTCCTTCAAACAATTTCCACTCTCCTCACAGACTGATACCAAGCCAAGGGAACGAGGGAGAGAGCTACCCAAGGTCCTGTCTGTGTCCACTGCCGATCAAGCCCGTGTCCATTGCCAATCAAGCCCGTGTCCACCGCCGATCAAGCCTGTGCCCACATGCCACCTCTCACCGGACTCACACCCAGAGAAAGAGAGAAAGAAGACCCATCCCTCAAGTCAAGCAAGGAAAGGGAACTCCGACGACCCATCCCACTCCGACGACCCATCCTTCATCCTTACCGACCCATCCCTTGTCCTCGTCCTTCACCGATCCATCCTTCGTTCTCAAGGTACTTTGCTGACCCACCTCCATCGACCCATCCCTCGTCCTTACCAACCCATCCTTCATCCTTATCGACCCACCTCTACCGACCCATCTGCCTCCATTCTTTTCCCTTAAGACCCACCTCCTTTCTTTTCCCTCAAGATCTGGGATTTTATGGGGTTCATATAGTGTTTTTTATTTTGTTTACATGATTTGGTTGAGGTAGTAACAATAATTTATTCTTGGTTGCAATTGATTTGTTTTTGCTTGGATTTGCTTGTATTAAGGTAAGGTTTTTGACAATTTTCTAAAAAATGTTTTACATGCAAAACCAAGCACTGAAAATACTTTTTCAAGTGTATTTTACAAAACACAACCAAACAGAAAAAAATATTTTCCTTTCTATAAAATATTTTCAACACTCGAAAAACATTTTACATATTTCCAAACGCAGCCTTAGTGAAGCCACTTAGCCCAACTAGTCGATAAAAACCAGCTGATAAAACATCTATTTAAAAATTTAAATTACGGCCTTGTTGTTTGACCCATCGTGGGCCTTGAATGATCCTATTGAGTTAGCGACCCAAAGACCATGCATGTCTTAGCTTAGGGCCTTAAAATAAACGTACGCTCTTGCCTATCGATTTTGTAAAATATGAAAATGTTGGCACAAAACTTGCATTGTAGATGGAGTTTTACTGTGTTAAAAAGTTGAGGACTGCTGGACACTCTTGTTTATAAAATAAAATAAAAACGCAAAAAGCCATATTTTTGTATGTTGGCATATCTGTGTTCAAACTGTACTTTTTATGTAATCATAAGTCCAAGTTCATGCGTGTCTTATTTGGCTAACAAGTGATATGAATTGTGGACACAAAATTGTTCAAGAATTTGCTCAAGATAATCTAAAACGCAGATCTTGATACCTCCGTGATACTTATCAATTTATCGAGAATAATTGAATCTCGATACTTGGCTTGACACCCTCAATCTATCGAGCTATGAGAAAATTGTACAGTAATTTCTGTTTCAATGCACAATGACTTTCGTGGCACTGGGGCAGCTCCAGAAATATTTTTTCAGGGTAGTCATTAAGAAATTTAATTATACAAAATTTAATAAAAATAGAACTTTATAGATGGACCAAAAAACACACACACACACAAATACATAAAATCTTACCATTTCCTTCTACGAATTTTCTTATCTTGAAATCTTTGCATGAGAGCCTCATTATCAATACTGCAAGCTACATCCCTTTCAAAAATTTTAGTTAGATAAAAATTTTCTTGAGTTTTTTTCTTTGTTTGTAAGGGCTTAATATATTGTTAAAGAGACCAAAGTTTAAGGACAAAATTTGGCAACAAACTAATTATTTGTAGCCTAAGGCTATAACTCTCACTAAAAAAAATTAATATAGCTACATATTTTAAAAATCTAACTGCTAAGTTGTATTTTCTCAAGGTTCTTAAAACACATCTCAAATTTCATTTCATGTAAATCAGATATTATTTAGTACTAGTATGTAACCCGTGCTTACACACGAGAATGGTTAATTGTAGTAGTGCTATTGATATTAACTTGGGTTATTAAACATTGATAGCCTAAACAACCCTCTAAAAAAAAGCAAAAAATGGTTATTAGTTGCTTAAACCATTTGAAACTCATTTGGATTTCAAACTTTTTTTTTTTTAATACCATGAAAAATATTATACACATTTGCCATGAGTTAAACCAAGTTCACTTGCAATCAGTAAGTAAAAAAACATATACAAAAAGTTTGAAAAATGATATGATCAAAATTAGTTGACTACACATGTAGACCATCTGGTGAGTAAAATTAAGCTTTAATAATCACCCATAAAACAAATTCAATTATCATCAAACATTTTCAAGCATATTATAGTGAACCTTTATTGCGCCACATAACCATAATATTTTTGTTTCAACCAAAGTTCAGTAAACCAAAACCATAATAGATGATGCACGCTATTAAATATTACACAAGCTCATTAGTGAACTTACTGAAACCTTGCACATAGGCCATGTGACAAATTCATTAACAAAAGTCATAAATTTTAATAACCTAGTCTGAATTTACTAATTTTTAAGATTACCTTTTCAATATTCAGATATCATAAAACACATAAAATAGTTCTTGACAATGTAATAAACCACATAAAATAGTAATAGACAATGTCATAAGCCAAATAAGCTAAAATAAAAATTCCAAATAATGTCTTCTTTTTTTCTAGAATGCCATGAGCTTTCTGATTGTGTCCTATCCCAGGTGACTTTTGGGCATTTGGGATATCTTCTGGATCTACAATGCAACAATTCACGTAAATTATATTACTGATAAAAAATTGGCAAGCCCAATTACAATTATCAACTAGATAATGGAAGGTTAAAATGTCAAAATTAAAGTGGAATACAATCGAAAAGTTTATTATTGGGCTCCTTTGGTGCAATTAGAACTTCCTAGTGTGCTACCTAAACTGATATTTGTGATTTTTTTCTTATTCTCATAATTTAATTTTCTAGGCTTATCATCAGAATTTTTTTGTTCTTAAGTTGATAGTTAAAGAACATAGATATGTTTTATGGTTAGTGTTATCTGGTTTTTTGAATAATGTTGGGCGAAAGAATATGTTTGAAAAGAAGAATAAGAACAAATATGCATAGGTGTAGATTTTTACTTAAAAAATAGATGCATATTTAAATTTCTACCTAATTAGTTAAATATTGCTAATGGTCACTTTTATATTCCTGTCAATGCTTCAAAAATTAATATTATCATTCAAATAGATGGACTCAAGATGAATGGTAACACTAATCGCCTTCAATTATTCCTAGACTATCCTTAAGAAAATATGGCCTAATCCCATTGAAACTAATTCTCTTTCTTTCAGTTTCCATGATTGGCAAAGTTTCAATTCATTGTCCAATCTCTTTGGGTGGACGTACGTTTTTGGGCATTAAGACACTGCTGGTTGCTGATGATGTGGCAATTTTGCAACTCTAGATGGTATTTTGATTGTTAATTTCATAACAAACAACTCAAGCCTTTCAATTGCCTTTTTGACAATATCTAAATTACCCAAGCTCCACAATCCATCGAAGCATTTCCTATCTCATGTATGGTTCAAGTAATAGTTATTAAATTTAGACCAAAAAGGAAGACTTTGCAAATAAAGTCTTGACATACCTAATTGGCATATCTGTGTAGAAATTTAGACCAAAAAGAGTTCTTGGAGCACCTAGATTAGGGGAGAAAAAAAGTAGCAATAATTGCTGATACAGAACACACTCAAAAAAGCAATAAGTACTTCATTGCAAAGACATTGTAGATTTTAAGAAATAAGTATAACATCAAAATGATGAGGTGAACAACTTAATAGAAAGCTAGATTTAAAAGTGTAAATGTAATATTCTAATAAATACAGAACCACTATCCTTTGTCAACTGAGAAGGTATGGGAGCCAAAGAAGACAAAGGTAGAACTCATGTAATTTTCAATTCACAATTATTGAAATCACTTTTATTTATTTATTAAGATTATTATAGAAAACACTATTAGATAGGGCAAATGATGAAAATGATAAATATTAGATATTGTGAGGAAATTGTGATTTTCATAACTGTTATAAGCAACTTGAGCATTGTAAGCTTAAGATAAACATGACCTTTTTGTGTAAATAAGGAATGCTATTAGAATTTGCATCTTTTATTTGGTTGAGGAAGTTGCCAATAGTGAAGAGGCCATTTACATTTGAGGTTCAAGGGTTACCGGAGCTGGTTGTTATGTGTTTCCTATAGTCTGGGTTTTTGCCAATGAAACGGAAATAGATAGTAAAACTGTCTATTTGATAATACTCGGATTATTCTAGCCAGGATTGCATGGTACTTTTTCATGAATTTTTGCATGTCCAAGATGTTGCTTGATTTCAACAACAATGAAGAGATGTTGAAAGACCAAATTTTGAAATAGACTAATAAGGATCGTGAGAGTCTTAATTTGTTGATCTAAATCCATGAAGCTAGGCTACCAGAACTCTATCTAATTAGTTAAGTGGATGCAAAAGTCTATAGTTGCAGGGAAACAATAACCACTGATCAGCTAGAAGGGTTAAACAATTTTTTTACCTTCTTTATGCTATTTATTGGGGTTAGGGGTGTTCTCAAAGTTTATTCAAATCTTTGAAAAGTTTACCTGTCACTTGAAACCTTACAAACACATTTTTGATGCACTAGAAGAAGAAAAGCCTCTGACTTTACTTATCAAAAAAGAAAAGCTCAACTTTGGAGTTTGAACATAAGTAGCATGGGAAAGGGTCATGTGTGGATTAAAAGCCAGAGAGTTAGAAAATACTTGAATATATAATATAAAAAAAAATCCCCATTTCTCTTCTCTGTTTTCTCAGGAACCAGCCAATAGAAGAAAGATGAAATATGACCCAAACAAAAAATATAAATGCTCAATTTTTCTCATCCTGTTTTATCGACAACCAAACAACGTTTAAGCAAAAGAAAACTCCTTGTTTCTCAGCAACCAAACAAAATTTAAACAAATGAAAAAAGAGCAGAATAATACAAAGAAAGAGATTACCTTCCATGATCGTAAATCCAACCGTTAAATAAAGAAAACGAAGGCAAGAGAAATAGAGAGAGGGAATACCTTTAATGGCTGTCAAATCTGAGCTAAAATGGGTTTTAGATATCTTCGATGGTGCCCTTTTTTCTTCATCACTCAGCCTCCTTCAAAACCAATAACCCAAACACCTAAATTAATAACAATCAACCCAAAATAACAAAAGCTAAACCATATTTGATATCATTTTTTTGTTGTTTAATAATACCTCTACTGGTAGTGTTTCAGGTGGAATATAACGGTGGCGGGAAGCCTGGGCTGAAAGTAGATGATGGTATGACATGGTGGTGGCCTTTAAATCTCTCTTTGCCTTATGGACCTTTTTCTCTCCCTCATAGACTCTCTCCCCTTTCTCATCCAATTTTTTATTTGATAATTTGTCATATAAAGCTGAGTCAGCACCAAGATCAGAGCTTACTGGATGGAAAAGATCGGTGCTTGAAGAGACCAAAAAGGAGTGAAAGATCTCTATTTTCAAGGTGGATGTGAGAGATTACTATCCTTATCCTTAAACTCCACCTTCTCTTAGGAGGAACCCAATCAGACCACTCTTGCCAAAAATGATAAAATCGCAAGCACAAAACTCATATCCTTTGTTCCTTTTTGTTTTGATGCCCTCTGATAGTCTGATGCTCAGGTTTGGTCTGTTTGGAGAGATAGAGAGAGAGAGAGAGAGTGATAAAAGAGAGATAATCAGAGAGAGGTGAAGTGACGAAGAGAGTGGAGAAAGTAAAGAGAGAATTTTGTGGCTTCATTTTTTTGGCCTTTATTAGATTGTTTTATTTCCACGGCGTTCATCCATATTAAAATGGGAGAGAAGTAAAGAATAACAAACCGGAAAGGAGCTAACCTCTTTCATCAGTATAAAAAATTGTAGCCTCTTTGGTTTTTACAATTTGGCAGCAAAATTAAGAAAACTTTTAATTATACAGTAACTTATTCTTTATGTATAATTTTAGATTACAAAAATTAGAAATTTAAAAATTTTATTGATGATATAATTATTAATTTTTTATCTTCTTGAAATTTGGCAAGTATAGATGATATAAGAAGAAATTGTAATCCAATAGTGGATTTGTCACAACTCATATCTAATAAAAAAAATATTGAGTGGAGTTGTAATCTAAGTTTATAATCAAGTTTGTTGCCAAATTGGATTTGTCACAACTCATATCTAATAAAAAAAATATTGAGTGGAGTTGTAATCTAAGTTTATAATCAAGTTTGTTGCCAAATTTTGTCTAAAGTGGGCCTAAAAAATTTTAGGGTAGGCACAAATATTTTTTAAGGATTAAAAAATCATAAATTTTTTAAATTTTATATATAATAATGATTTTTTTTTCTAGCTCAAGGTGGTCCTATAAGGCTGTGACCACCCTAGGCTTAATGTGGAGCCACTAATGGATGACTTGGCCCTTCTTAGGATTTATGCACTAGGGTTCCAGAACAGATAAAAGATGATGCCGTTGGAGCATGAAAATAATAGGCATAGCTATTGCAGAGACGTAACTCATGGGCAACCTATTGGTAAACAAATTTCATTTAGGCCTTATAAACTAGTTGCAACTTTTAATGGTTATTTTTATAAAGAAGATTTTTTTGATTAAATACTTGATATAGAGGATATTTATGATGAGATAAAAGTTAAACTTGCTTTGTTTAAACCTAATGAGTATACCTTACATTGGTGGGAATGAATACAATCTGATAGAATCCAAATGAGGTAAAGACAAAATTTGTTCATGGTTTACGACGAAAAAGATGCTTACTATTTGATCTTAATATTTTATCATTTGATTTTTTTTTTTTTTAATAGAAAATTTCAACATATGGCGTCCGCTCCTAATGATGGCTCTTTATTATCAGATTAAGACACCAGTCGGTTTTTGTTAAAGGCAGGAATTGAACCTCAGATCTTTTATTCAACCATCAAATATTTTATCCTCTGGATTGTGATTAATTTTAGTCATATACAAAACAAGACTATTGGCCAAGAGTTCATACTTGAATTATTTTGAAAAGCCATATATTCCACCATTAAGGGAGGAATTGCATGTTGAAGAAAATATTTTTCTTAAAAATTTACGTTGAAGTCAAAGGAGAAAATATAAAAGTTTGGAACCAGAAACTAATTTAGTTTCCACTTCCAATTATCCAACGCATTCCGTTTAGAAGTTCCTTACCACAAATGGGCCGCTTTCCATATATGAGAAGCGTTACGTGAGTTCGTGGAGATTTGAAATTTACGCAATATTTGGCCCACAAGGAATCCGGATTAAACCAGAGTCTCCAAGCTTGGTTCATCACTATGGCTCTAGTTTTAGCAATATGATGCATTTCTTTTTCCTCTCACATAAAGTGTGGGTCTCATGGTAGAACTTACATGTGGAGCTCACCCCTCATGTGAGAGGCGAGAGAGCATTACTTCTAAGCTATCTAAGAAATTTTTTAGTTTTATTCGTGCTAAGGATTTGACCAGAGCAAACACATAAACCATCTAGGATTTTTTTAGATGTCCATAACGGCTATAGGACACTTTGGTAAAAGCAAAGATGTCGCCTACAAAGAAAGGGTGAGAATTACGAATTTGACTGCAAAAAGATATAGGAAAAAATTTTTACGGGATCGCGTGGATTCCTTTAGCAGTTAAGCATAAGGAATAAAATGCTCAAGACATATTTCCAAATGAAAATTTTAATTTCTTACAAATTTGCTTGTAAGAGAGATAGTAAGATTTGATATACTAGTGAATAACCCCCTAAACAAATAGAAATCCAGTGTCCCACTTTTTTTTGGTTCCATTTTATATTCTATCAATAAAAGCTTGTCATGTATTCATTTGAATTTTTTTTATTAAATAATCAAATTTTAAAATGAAAAAAAATATATATATCAACCAAATGACATATCATGATTGGTGGTAGAACATAAAGTGAACAACAGAAAAAAAATAAATAAATGATTGGTGCCTTGGTGGAGGTGGATTATAAACTAAACAACAAAAAGTAGAACAAAATATTTATATTTCTTGTAGCAGCCCACTCTCTAGCCCAATGGATTTTTTATTTTTATTTTTTGTAATTGGAATGGGCCAGTACTCATTTCTGTCTTCCCCCACTCAATTCGTAGAGCGCTGGATCGTGATGATACTGGGCCTAGTAACCTTCTGAGCCCTTTTGATTGATAAAATTCATTTACTTAGCAAAAGATATTGTTTAACTCTTTGCTAAGTTAAGTTCCAGGAAAACATTCTATAATTATACAAAATTTATTTTTTATTTTCAAATTCATGAATGAGTATGACCTAAGAAAGGGAGAGCAAAACTAAGATATTTCTAAAATTCTTACTCTAGCACAACCAGTCAATCACACTTAGTGGCGGCTTCAGGATTTTGTCCTACGGGGCCAGTAATGGCGGAGCTAGGAATTTGTTATAGAGGGTAAGTGAAAAATAAAATGACAAATTTTTTTTCTTATATATACAACTTTCATATTATATACAATAATCTAAAATAGTATTCTAAATATAATTTAGTATACATTACAACTATATTGTACAATAGTCTAAAACATTTAAATATCAGTAAGATAAAAACCATTGAACGCATAAACAAATTTAATTAAATAACTAATCATGCATTTTTGTCAAATTAATAATAACTTATTATATTTATAAGTAATACCAATTAAATAAAAATATATGATAAAGAAGAATAGTAACACACTAGGAGTAGGATTAAGAATAAATGTGAAACTAAGAAAAAAAAAAATAGTAACTAATATAAGTTTTTGCTTTTGAAGTATATAACTTTTTAACCATACACGTGATCACTCTCTTGGAATTTAATCGAGCAAGTACCAAAAGAATTTTTGGACTTGGAAATATTTATATCTCAAACTAATTGATCAAACAAAGAGAAAAACTAAGAAAACATAGAAAAGAGAATGAGGAAGAATCACAGATATAGATACAGATTTTCTAGTTGTAATGGTGGTGTAGTTTTTTTTTTTTTTTTTTTTTGCTGATGAAAAAGAAAAGTATAGGAAAAAACAGCTTTATTTCGCTGTCAACGCCAAAGTAATCTAGAGTCACAGAGAGAAGGTTAATTATTAATTTTTTTTTAACGAAGGACCAAAAAGTTGAAACATTTTTTACTTTTGTATAATATTAAATATTTTAAGAGTAGTGCTACTGATATGACACTTTCACAATAAAATTTAGGTGGCAAGTTGTTAAAGATAGGTAAAAAAGTGATGTTAGTTATAAGTCCAGATAAAAACCAGTTACAACTTGCCACATAACCTTTATTGTAAAAATATTGTGAAAGTAACATTAAGATGATTATATTCAAGTTTATTTCAATTAGGTTTAAAAAAAAAATTTAAGGTTAGGGTGTTTAAAATTTTATTTTATGGGGTCAAAACAAAATTGATTTAAAAATTTTATTTAAAAAAAAAAAAAAAATTGGCCAGATCAGGGAGTTCATTTGATCCCCCACACTATAAAGAACAAGAATCCTGCATAAAAAATTGTTTTTAGTTTTAATTTGAATCCATCGTTAAAATTGCTTTATTTTCCATCAGTAATAGCCAATAAAAACCTACTACTTAGAATTTGTTGTGAAAATGTTATCAAAAAGTTATAGACGTAACACTTCTCCATATTTTGAGGTTTAGAGAATATGTTGAATCACCATATATATATATATATATATATATATATATATATAAACATATTTCTTCCGTCAAAGGAACAATCCAATGGCAGTAGCACAAAACATTTAATGGAAGATATTTTATGAAATTCAAAACGATTGACGTTGAGATACTTGGTGCTGTTTGGAGCTTGGACTGATGTACAATGAAAAAAAAAAAAATCTAATTCACTGCTCACAATTTATAAGAAACATTAAGAGCCTCGTAAATTAGTTCTGGTATTTTTAACAAAAATATTCATGATCCAAATCCTCCACCCTTATCACGAGGGAGCTTCACACGTATATATATATATATACTTAGATTATACTAGAAATTTCTATCTTGTATATATAAAAAATAAAAAAATAAAAAATAAAAATCCTCCACCCTTAAATTTTCTTATTCTTGGCAATATGAATCTAAAAGGCAAAATCAACTCCACTTGAAGTAACCTTCACCACTTGGGCCAAAGATTATAGAGCTTTGAAAATTCTCTACAAGAACTAGTCAATATAGCCAATAATTAATTTGAGAGGTAGAGACTTGTTTATTATAAATTCAATGTACAACAACAGAACCATTAGCATAGAGAGAAACGCGTGATATCAAAAAACAAATTCATTGGTGTCCACATTTAATATGCGAAATGGGTGATGTAGTACAGTAAAGAGTGTTTGAGAATCCATGGCCTGTCATATTGTTTATGGTACTCTCTTTCTTGACATCCAACACAAAAATAAAATACTTTTTTTTTTTTTTTTTTTTTATACTTTGTTTAATGGAAAGAATCTTAGGCAAAACTTGTAGGATATCTATACTCTATGTGGTACATATAATATCAAACAATTAATCAGTCGATCATAAAATATAAATATCAAACAATCAGTCCAAGCTAGCTAGGACTACTACTAACATATTGCCAGTCCTTTTCCACGTCTTTTTCTTTCATCTTTTGAAAATAAATTAGTTTAATGTAGTGCTCCTCTGTAAAAAGCCGGCAGCTTAGCACCTAGTTCTACACAGTGTAACCAAAATCAATTATGGCATTTCAGGGTTATCCAGTCTTAGGCCTCCTAGTTCTTCTTGGCTTATTGACTAATGGCATTGCTGTTTCACCAAGCTATGACACTGCTTCACTCAACCGGACCAGTTTTCCCAGAGGTTTTATTTTTGGCACTGCATCAGCGGCTTATCAAGTAATTAAATCACAATTTTCTCTATGTTAATTTGTATTACAGTTTTACTGCAAATGTCGTGAGGTGTCAAGCATATGATCAATATTATTATGTTCTCATGTGTGTTCTTTCAAATTTCCAGTATGAAGGTGCAGCAAAAGAAGGTGGTAAAAGACCAAGCATATGGGACACTTACACTCACAAATATCCAGGTCTCTTTCTCTCTCCATCGATATGAAACTTGAAAATATGAGCTACCAATAAATGTTATGCAATATTGTGTTAAAATTAATTCTAAACAAAATTATTTCAAATCTTCTCTATTTTGTTCATTTCACTGTTAAACTTTTTTTTTTAGATCTATCAATATATAAATTGTTCCATTATTTAAAATTTTAGATTTATAAAATTTATTCTGAACTATGAAATGGATCTATATATGTTAAATGAAGATGATTAATTGTCCACATGTTAGTAGCACCAAGTCCCACGCCCTTGGATTTAAAGGATGGTACCCCATCCACCATGAATGAAATGAAGATCGATGATTATTTTCTTTACCTACTCCAATAAAAGTAGTACAAGGCTGGAAAAATGAGAAAACTATGAGGATTCCAAATTTTATATCTGATTTTTGCCTGAGTTTTAGGAGAGAGAAACAACTTAGTTGGCCGGCTCTTGAGTGAAGTACATGTTTGTTTTCGGAATCTAGCTGCTCAATTCTCTGTACATGTAGTGGCATTAAAAAAATTATTTTTCTTTGTTCCTGTTTAACACTAGCCCAGAGCCTAGAGTATATCGTGAACACCTGTGGGACCAAATTAGTATTGTAAAGGTCAAGCAGACCATCATCTATGTGAAGATTTTTTGTGTAGTTTTGTGTGTCTGCAGGCTTACTGTATTAAAAAAATGACAAAAAGAAAACTACGAAACATGACATACTTGGGTCATGACTGGCCAAACTATGAACACGTCAAAGACTTGTTTCGAAAAGTACGAGTCAATGTCAGAGCAAATAAAACATACTACAATTAATAAAGAAAATTATCTTCTTCCCTAGGAAAACTGAGGAAATAAAGGTAGTTTTGTTTTTGGAAAGAAAATACCACCCACATTTTTAATACACTTTATAAGTATAAGTGTTTGTAGGTTGGGAAGGGTAAGGGTCAGAATTCAAGTCTCTAAAAAAGAGATTCACATACACACACATACTTAGATTAAGTTAGAGTAAAATTTTTATTTTGTATAAAAATAAAATAAAAAAGAAAGAAAATAGAAATTTATTCATTTATGAAAGAAAACAATTACAATAATTAAGTACCAATAAGTATGTATCTTCACCTACCAACATGTGGGGCAGCCACTTAACACTCATTCATGACTTGTTTGCCAACAAAACAAACTATACAAAATGAGGAAATCGAGAACATTATAGTGGCACCGTTGAAAATTCAATGTATTAGACCATTACATATGGCTAGTCCGTGGTCGTCAATTTGGCCATCTTTATATCTGTAATATTTAATCTGAATCATGAATTGAATGTATTTTAAACCGAAGTGATCTTAATATTGTGAGTTCATGATTTTTTATTTGTTTATGTGTAGTAAATGTTCCAATTTTCCGTTGTTAATTTTTGTTTGTGTGCGAGAAGTTAGGGTCCAAGGCTTTTTGTCTAATTTTGTAAAGCCAAGATCAGTGACTTCCTGCATGAGTCTGTGTTGTAAATGTGGAATTTTAGTATACAGAAAAAATCTCGGACTCGGACTTAAGCACTTAAGAGGTGAAATCAGGGTCCAGATTAGATTTATAAAATAAGTGAAGTTTGTGGTAAGTTCATTAAAGGGTAATTCTTCAATTTTTTTCCCTATTCCTTCCATAAGTAAACTTTAAACGAGAAATAAGTTGTATTTGTTATGGTTGTGAGGCTTACGTACTAGTTCTAGTTTTCTTATGGCTCAAATTACTAGTTTTAAATAATGAAAGAAAAACAAAAATTTCTTATCTCTAAATACAATATTAATTTACAATGAAATTGCAGGTAGGATAATGGACGGTAGCAGTGGAGATGTAGCTGTGGATCAATATCATCACTACAAGGTAAGTTGTTCCGTGCTTATAATAGAAATTGCAAGAAAGAACACTCATTTACTTTTTTAATTATCCCCTAGTTTTCAAGAATACAAATTCTTTCTCCCAATTTTTGTATTCCACTTTATACTATATGAATCACAATTTGTCATGTATTCTTCTTACTTCTCTTATTAAATAATCAAAGTTTAAAATGGGAAAAAATCAAATACTTGATGTCTGGGACATTTTTCGACAATGGCCCAAATCTCTCATCGGGTTCGTTATAAGTACTTGTTTATGTAGAGTCCAGTCTAAAATTCACAGTGTACAATAAAAAAAAAAAGGATAATGATGCTTTGACAATAGAGAAATCAAAATGCTAATAATAGAAAATGTTTATAATTTCAAGTCTAAAACTTCGACTCACAGATAGCAAAAAAAGGAAATTGAGAAAAGTCGTGATGAAGAGAGTGAAGGTTCCTCTGTACTAGTATTTTCACCTCCAAACTTTAGAATTGCAAGAATCTTTTCTAGCTGAATGAATTTTTGTTCTAAAGTTTCAACTCTTGCACTCAATTTGGTTGGGGTGAAAATGAGAAGGATGGAAAAGGGAAGGGGAAAATGAGGGAGAAAATGTTGTTTTCCTTTAAAAAGAAAAGAAAATAGAGATGAAAAAAATCATTTGAGTCCAGTGAATTCTGATTACACATTTACCCTTATTCAAGTCCAGTGAGTCATGATTACTTGATTAGCTTTCATGTTTTGCTGACATCCTATTATACGTACGAGGATGAAACATGGTGAACGTATTTTTTTTTTCTTTTCATGCGAGTAGTTTATATATATATATATATATTATCGTCATTTTCTTTTTTAATTTGTGTATGGGTTTTTTATGAGAAAAAATTTTTGTTATAAAAAAGTAGAGTGATATACTTATAAATTTATTTAATATGTTTGTGGGAAATATAATAAAAAAATTATAATGTTTTATATAATATGGTCGTGAGAGTAAATTCATCCCAATTACATTTTCATCATCTCATTTTTCTTTTCGAACAAACAAAGAAACTTTTCATCTTATCACTTTTTCATTCTTCCAACCAATCACATATGGTGGAAATATATATATATATATATATATATATATATTTTTTTTTTTTTCTTTCTATTCTCTCAGTTTTCTATTCTCCCAACATTTTTCATCCCTCCACTTATCCATCTCTCCAACCAAATGGAGCCTAAGGGTAAAACGTGGCTAGCAATTTTTGAACTGATGAGAGGCCTATTATATTAAGTTTAAGGTACTACTAATGACTAGTTTTTGGGTAGGGAGAAAGGCTTCGGACCTCCCAGGTGCTATTTACATGATTCGGTGTAGTTTGCTATATGCTTAGGAAATGGGCTAATTGTTTTTTATATAATTTTGGAAACAAAGTGGCCTAAACTCATTGGCTGCTATTTCCTGGTCATTGCAACTCTTGGTAGCTGCATTTGGTGGCTATAATAGGCTAGGCTAGTCATTTAAGGCCCGTTGTGTTTTTTGTGTGAAAAAGATATCAAGGTAGCAAACTTGGGCCACTGACAACAGGAGCATAAGACAAGGTGGAAATTTTAGGTACAAGGCCTCTTCTATGTGCCTAAGGTGCTACCAGTGCCCTTAGCCCACTTGGTAACATACATGGGCTGGGCTCATGCAAAAAGTTCAAAAAGAACCAACCCATATCCTCCAAATCACAATCTCTCAATTTTCTTAATATGTCATATGAGCTTGACCATATTTTAAATGAATAAAATAAAATATATGGATTGGGCCCAAAAAAATATGTGTTGTAGTTAATGTGTCACAAAAACGGCAATCAACACATAACATATTGTGATCAATAGAGTATAAAATATAAAATAATCAAAATTTAAAACAACAATCTTGTAGTATCATTTAGATTTTTTTTTAAAACAATTTATACATCCTTTGGGGCTACACATTGCAGGAAGATGTTGGGATTATGAAAGAGATGGGTTTAGATGCATACAGATTCTCAATCTCATAGCCTCGAATTCTACCAAGTAAGATTGTCTTTTTCATAATCCTCAATTTTTTAACGTAAAAGGTCAAATCCATCCAATGATCGAAAGAATATAAAAAAATGTACCATCAAGGCATCAAGTACAGATCTTAGACTAGAATGGAATGGCTATTGTTTTGTGATCATATTTCGATCCTAACAATCTCATTTGTGGGACTACTTTTAGAAGGAAAAGTATGTGAGGGTGTGAACAAGGAAGGAATCAAATACTACAACAACCTAATCAATGAGCTCCTAGCCC